>OZ005650.1:43216769-43431769 GCA_963930645.1 Salticus scenicus
TTAAGTGTACATTTTTTAGACAGGGATTATTGCTAGTGCTCGAATAATTTTGCAGCCGACTGTATATTATAGGAAAAGAAGTATAATGTGTACGAGTTTATGATAATAATTATTATAAATTTAATAATGCGTATATGAATATTTTTTTTATAATGTTTATCGTATAAGTTCATAAATAGTAATTTATCATAGAGATGATTAATGGCTGCAAGCAATTTTTATAAGCAATTTTTGCGCTATAGTTTATGAAATTTTTATGTCCTCAGAAATGTCCTCATTTTTAAAGAAGACTGTCCTCATTTTTCTCATGGAAATGAGGACATTGCATAATTTGTCCTCATTTTGCATCAAAAAAATCTGGTCGCCCTACTCTACTATTTTCTTCATCTGTGCTATATATAAACCCCTTTTAGATGTCCTTTCGTATGTACTAGATTACTAGAGGATGGTTGTCCCATGAATGAAACACTGGTGCAGAATTCATATTAGTATTTGTTTAAAAACTTTCTCTACTTAGAAAATCGTTGATTTAGTAGAAGAAGATTTTTTTAAATTAATATTGGCATTTCTGCGCCAATGTTTCATCCATGGTGGTTTGATTAGCTATTTCAATTTTAAGTTCTTCCGACAAAAGCGATATTTAATATGCGTAGTAGTGGATAATGGAAGTCATATGGTTGAAACATTTTATCCAAATAAATTTTAACAAAAAATTGAATATTGGATGATTCTTATTTCATCGTGTCGCGTTCCCCATCATACTATAGGTATGGGGAACTTAGGTAATCGTGAAAAATTTCGACCTAGGTTTTTTGACTTTTTTTTATACGTTTTCAGGTGTAAGGAATCCGAAAATGACTAAATTTGTATGTCTGTTAGTGTGTCAGTCCGTTAGTGTGTTAGTCCGTTAGTTTGTTAGTCTGTTAACACGATATCTCACGAACAAATGATCGAAGAGAGGTCAGATCAGTTTTAAAATATTACTTTCGATACTGGCAAGAACCCAACAATTATTTGCAACATTCGAATTAAAAAACTTCGTAAGTTATGAGAAATTTAGGATTTTCTTAACATGGGAGAATAGGACAAAAATTCACTCAAACGTGCATTAAATGGAAACTTTTTACTGTAAAAATGTCAGACCAGTTTTTAAATATCAATTTTGATGCCGGAATGAACATCAGTAACTATACATATGCTACTTTGAAAATTTCGCAAGTTATTGGAAATTTATGAATTTCTTAACATGGCAGTATAGGGCAAAATTTCACATAAACGTCAATTTTGAGAGATATTTTCATCGTAAAGATGTCAGACTACTTTTGAAATATTAGTTAGAACACTGGCATGAATATTAATGACTATGAATTTTCCAATATAAAAATTTCGTAAGTTATTGGAAATTTACGAATTTCTTAACATGGCAGAATAGAGCAAAATTTCACAAAAACGTCAATCTTGAGGGATATTTTCATCGTAAAGATGTCAAACCACTTTTTAAATATTATTTTGGATACTGGCATGAATATCATAGACTATGATTTTTCCAATTTAAAAAATTCGTGAGTTATTTGGAATTTACGATTTACTTAACATGTCAGAAAAAGGCAAAATTGAGCATAAACATCCATTTTGAGGATCATAAATACATTAGACAGCTTCAAAATTACATCCATGATATTTGTTTGAACATGGTTGAATACAAATATTCTAATAAGAAAATTTCGTAAATTATTCGTAATTTGCGATTTTATCAACATAGCGAAATTGTAAATTTTTCATATAAATATGAATTTTGAGGATTATTGCATTGGAAATAGTAGCATGAAAACTAAACAACAGAATTGACCCCGATAAAATAAATTAATAGATTAGAATAAGATAAATATATCGAAGTGAACGGTGGATAGCCTATTAGGCGGGGATTTCATTCTGTCACTGTATCAATTTTTGGTCAAATTCATTACTTTTAACATGATTATAAAATGTCTCACACTAGAAATTTATGAGAACATAAATATGATGGGGAACTGAGCAGAGTCCACCTATGCCAACTAGTTTTATTTCTTGCTTTTCTTTATTATATAATATTTTATCTTATTTTATTTGTAATTTTAAAAAAAACATAATTTGAACTTCTAATGAAAATAGTAAAATACGCATTTAGGTTAGGGCGTTTCGTACCTATCTCCGAGTGCTTCTATCCTATAAGTATCCGGAATGCTTATCTCAAATGTCCGAAGTAATTTGCAAAATGCTAACCCACATGTCTGGAACGATTTTTCTCTAGCTGAAACCACCATTAGGCTACTTTCTTTGAGATCCCTTGAAAAAACCATGCTTTTTGAATAAAGGCAAACACTATAAATGATTTTTTTCAAAGAGATATAGAGCGAAAATTCAGCGCATTCAAAGTACAAGATCATTGGAAAAATTCTAACCGCATTTCGTCATCAATTAGGATGTTTTCAGATTGAATACAGATGCGCCCTTTGAGCAGTTGCTGTAAAAATTATGTAACATGCACGTAACATCTATAGTTACCATAAAAAATGCGAATTTCTATTCAATATTTCTAAGTTGCTTCTGTACCACCCCGAGGAGAACCAAGAGGAAGGTCAAGTTTATCAACATTGTAAAACTTAAAAAAAATATATTAAATGCATGTTTTTTATAGTTCGAACCAAACTTCGGATACTTCCATTTTTAAGGGGTCCCATCTTCATGAAAGGGTCATCTAGTTCCTTCGGCATTACTAGATATATTTTTTTAAAATATTGAATAGGTGTAATTCTCAAAACATTTCACAGATTGTCCTCCCCTTCTTTTTACTTTCTCTTACCCATAAGGTAGAAAAAGTATTGTTTTTGGGTCAAATTTTCAAAAGTTAGATTTTGTTATATTTATATGTTTTGAGGTAACCTGAATACGAAAATCATGTTTTTAGCAAATGGTCTGTGTGTGTGTCTGTCTGTTATCAGCATATCTCAAGAACAAATAGTAGCAGAAATTTCAAACTTGGTATTGTAAATGTGTATCATATAGGGATGCTACAGTAAGCTTTTCGTTAAGATCAAGCAAATGGTTCGTGTACAGGGACAATCAAGAGAATTCTAATACATTACGTCTATGGGGGAAATTGCAGGTAAGTAGAGTTTAACGTCTATAGACTGCACTAAACCAAATGAAACGAATATATATACTTTTTAACAGAGATAGTCAACTGGAAAAATTATTTTTGTGTATGTAGGAGCTTCGCCTATCTTACCTCTTAATCTCCAACCTGTATTTATAGTAATAAATTTCAGAGTAAGAGAAAGTCGTGTGAGTGACACACCAGATTATTATTATTATTATTATTTGTTACCTAATGCATCACATAACAAATGAAGAGAAATAATAGTGAATAGAATTAGCACAATGATTAAATAAACGATAAAACGTTGCAAATTGGACCAGATAGTGGACAGGCTTCGTGATTTACAAAAAAAGATTTTATTAGAAGACGTGTTAAAATACGTGCACTAATACGTACTTTCACATGCACGAATAAAAACACTTGCAGGAAATTTCCGGTGAACTCGGCAACATTTAGGATTGAAACACATAAATTAACATTTTTCTGTACTCATCAAAAACAAATATTTTACCAGTCATATTGGTCTAATGATTTTTCAAAAGCAATTTGACTTTTTATTTATTTATTTTTTAGATCTAATACTATAACTTTCCGTGACTAAATTTTTGTATTTTCCAAGAGCTAATACACGGAATTCAAAGAAACGTTATATATTTAGTTAGATATAGACAATGATGTAAGTAATTTAATTTGATTTTACTTCCTTTCGTCCAACCGATGCTCCTGAAATGTTGCACTTTTGAGGTATGATTTGTGCCGATTTGGATGAAAGCTATATCTCAGATTTTATGGTACGAAGTCATTGTAAATTGTAAACGTAATTGTAATTGTAAGTTGTATAAGTGTGTGTGTACGTGTATGCGATGCTTATTAAGTTTATTGATTCAATTTCGATGAATAACAGCTGAATAATTGGCATGATCTTTTGTAAAATGTCTTACTAACATCGATATGTTTTTGTCTGGAGTACAATCTGAAATCTGCGTTATACTAAAATGTCATTTTATACTAAATCTATGTAATGTACGTTGTTGGCCAATCGCCGCGCAAAATTCGCTCATCAACGCCAATGTTTATCTGAATTATATTTATAACTAGCGACACACTTTTTACCATGTTTTTATTAACTTGTACAATACATCGAAGTCCGATTTTCGAATTTTCGAATAGTTTTCTTATAATTAATTAAAATATGAAAATAATAACCTCCTAATACCTTATAAATAGCCATTAAAATATTAGCAGTAATTTAATTGTTGCCAAAAATAATTTACGAGTTCATTTTCTTTCGACATAAAAATAAGTAAACGTGATTAAATAAATAATTTAATTAAACATGAACGTTAAAAAATTCTAAAAAGTTAAATTATGTATCTCGCAAAAATTGACGTCACTATCGGTTTAAAGATTTCATACGCAGTGATAAAGTGCTGATGTAGTTAGTTCTATCCGCGTTTGTAATGATCGATAGATGGCGCTTTTTCAGTTTTTGTTGTTAGTAAATATAATAGCCACGTGTATTTATTATTGTTCTTTTTGTTATTCTACTTAATATTCGTACTATAATTTCTCCGCCATTACATCATTGAAAATTGATTGCTTTTGGAAAAAAATAATAAAGTTCGATCGGAAGTACATTTTTAACTGAAGTTGAACAAATATTAGCTTCAAATCATCTGATTAATTCTTTACTTCCATTAGCCGAAGCAACTGAAATTTTAAATGTGTCATTTGGAAATAAATGGAAGCTTAATTCTGGATTTCTTGATCCTTTGGAGTTACACTGGAGCACACAACAGTATGTGTTATCTTTTTTACCGGTTTTATTCACTTTTATTCAATAAATATATGTGAAACTAAACATCGGCATGCAATGGCGGCTTAATGAAAGCCGAATTAAAGTATGTTTATTGTAATTTCACCTTAGCCCACCAGAGGGCGAGCATTTCATTACAATCGCGGATAGCTATGATTCAACAGAAAATTTAAAAACATGGTTTATAAAAAGTTTTTTTTTTATCTTATAATTATTATTATTATTTTTTTAATCTTAAAAAAAAAAAAAAAAAAAAAGAAAGAAAACGAAATCTTGGAAATAAATACAAAATGAATTTATTTTTAAATATGTATGTGGTCCTTAACGCCCCTTTAAGTAAAAAAAAAGTTTTTTTCGAATAAGCATACGTAAGCAAACAAGCCAAAATTTCACAACGTTATCAGAACCTCTTCCAGAATCATTTGTAAAAGAAATTGTGTGTAGAGAGTAGATACTAAACTATTGACCTTGTTCCGTAATCAAAGGGATGAAGTTGGATAAGCTATACGGGAATTCTTCTGGGAAGTGAATATCCGCTTAGATCGTTTCTCAGTTTAAAAAAATAAAAAAATAAATAAAATAAAAAGATAACAACTTAAGCTTGGAATGATCAAACATAACACCTGTTTTAAGTTTTTTTTTTTTTTTTTTTTTTTTTCAATATACAGATTTAAGACGACGACGCACGTAGAGAACTTTCGACATAGAGCACTTTAACACGTTGAGTGCCACGCGAGTTTATACCTTCAGCTTCAGGCCAGAATATTCCAGTGATATAATAATCAGGGATAGCATTCTAACACATCTTTGGCACCACTATTTTTGCAAAGCAATCTTTAATCTTTTTTATTATTATTATTATTTAATATAGGAAAAGATATCACTTATAATTGGTGGTGTCTTCAACTCCTACAGCTAAACACAACCTTACAACTGAAAAACACCACACGCTATTCACTAATATAGCCTAAATAGTCCGTGGTACATATAGCACTTGAACAAGCTTTCTGGAAGTAATCTACGCAGAGGTACTAGGTAAGCACAGAGGGCAAAAAAACTGAAGTGACTTCACTCAACAATTCAAACGTATGGTAATTACCAAATATTTAAACAAATCAAATTAGTAAACAATTCAACAAGTAAACAAAAAAAATATATATATAATAAGATGTCTGATTATTTTGCCCAAACTCATATATCTGTATAGTGGATTTTTATGTATCCGAATTCTTTAACGCGTCCTGAAAAAGAAAAAATATAAATGTTCCGCTTATCGCGTGTACGTTTCTGTAACAGTTATACTGCAAAGAAATTCTGAAACTTATCATAATTACATTCTCTTTGAAATAATTTAATGTACTTCAGACAATTATATTCCCTATATAGTACAGGGTGGCTACTAAATACTGTTACAAATATTGGGTCATTTTATTTCACAGATAGAAAGTAGAAAATGAAAATTCCACTAGTATGATAAAGAACATAAATGACAGTTTGCCTATAAATGATTTTATTCAAATCGGCCACCATATTTATCGATTACTAAAGATAATCTGTTACGCCATTGTCCAGTTTTGGCCCGAATCACTTTTAGAAGTAATTTGTCCCATTCTCACAATATGGAAGCTTTAAGTGAGTCCAAACTTCTATGTTGTTTAGCATTCACTTTGACCTCTAAAATATCCCGGATACAATAATCTAATAGATAAAGATCTGGTGATGAAGGTGGACAACCTTCATGCTTGATAAATTTGGAACAGTTGACATGAAGCCAATCCTGTGTTGATTTTGCTTTGTGTGAAGGTGCATAGTCTTGTTGAAGTATCCCGCTCTTTTTAGGATATAATCTCTCAGCATATGGCAATAAATAAGTTGCCAATATGTCCTGTTTGTAAAACTCAGCATTAATTTTAACCCTTTTATCAATAAATTTTAGAGGTAATTTTCCATTGTTTGAGGCTGCTCCCCAAATCATAACAAATCTTTTGTTTTGAAAGTGTTTAACTGTTCGAAGGTTTTCGGGTATATCTTCGAAAGTTATTGAATATACGACATCATTTTTGGCATTATAACATTGTTCAGTGGAAAATAGTTTCTCATCAGAAAATATTATTCTGTCAACGCTTTTTTTACCGTGCCATCAAAGCAATTTTTAACATCTTTGTGAACTTTTATTCTTTGTGATTTAATCAAACCTTGAACTTTTCTTTTGCAATAAGGACGAAATCCCAGGTCTTCATTTAGGATAACTTGCATAGTTCTACGACTCCCATTCTCTTCTGCAGCCATTTTATTTGCAGAACGCAACGATGAGGATTTCTTCGTACCTTTTCACCAATTCTTCTTATGTGCTCTTTTGTGCGAGCCGAGCGTGGACGACCAATTCGAGGTCTATCTTTACAGCTATTAGTCTCCAGTAATCGATTTATTGTTCTATATATAAATACGCTATTAAATCCAAGACATATTAATTGCTTAAAGATTTCACCTGTAGAAAATCCACGATCAAAGAGCTGTTTAATTATTATCCTTTTAGCTTCCATCTTTAAAAAATTCCATATACTTTTTCCTTTGAAAAAAATCGTTTGTGTCAAAAGAAGGTTGCCAATGGCAGAAAACATAGTAGAAATTGTTTCAACAAATGATTAAAATTAAATCCGGAGTTTTGGAGTGTTACAGACAGTATTTAATAGCCACCCTGTATGTCTTCTTTTTTTCCTCACCTTAGAAAATCACCAGGGGATTTCCTGAGGAGGACAGTACGTCTCGATGATGTCATATGAAGGGAAACTGTTCTATATGGGCAAGTCTCGGTCTCTCCTCACAGGATGTATAAATTATTTTTCAAGTTTCCCTATCATAGACCTATAAGTGATACGCACTCCATTTTCTATGATGATCACACCTTATCAAAGCTAAAACACAAAATTAAACTGTATTAACCATTATTAACTGTAACTGTATTAACCACAAAATTAAACTGTATTATCCATTTTTTTTTAAATATGCTATTTAAAATAATTTTGGCGACTTAAGCTGTAATGTAGAAGAATTCGTCTTTCCATTCTTGTAAAATTATTTTGAGTTCTATAGTCTTCTAAACCTGCCTGTATATACCTACAAAATGTCAATCAAATTTGAGCTCCATCGAATGTAGCGTTAAGAAGACATCTAGTTCACTCATATACATACAAACATAGACATATACATATATCACCATAAAAAAAGCAAAAGTGTACTTCAAAACATATAAAAATAAAAAAATCTCTTAGTGAGATTTTTTTATTTTCATGATTACAAAACTTTCCTATCATAGCAAGGAATAAAAGTTATAAATCCCCAAAATATTGTTCGGCAGTTGGTCCAGATGTATAACTTCACTTCTAAAAATTATAGAATAAAGTTATAATATTTTATACATATAACAATATTCTGCAGTACAAATAGACGCTTGTTGTTCTGAAGAACTATCTGGATATTTATTTTTATCCGAAATTTGAAATTCTAAATTCAAACCTCATATTTTTATGCATTTATTGAATTTGTTATGCTTTATTTACGCGAAATAATTAATCTCTGCTGTTTTATCGTAAAATACACATTAAAAATTATTTAGAACTGTGTCAATATTAAAAAATAGAACTATCAAAGTTAATGAAAACGTAGCGTCGGAAATAAGACAGCATAATTAGAAACCCATCAATATACAGTTGTTTACTAATCCGCGATTGTAATGAAATGCTCGCCCTCTGGTGGGCTAAGGTGAAATTATCACACCACTGCATATTATCATATTATGCAATCAATTTTTCATGATGTAATGACGGAGAAAGAACAATAATGAATACACGTGGCTATTATATTTACTAACAACTGCAGTTCAGAGAGCGCCATCTATCGATCATGACAAACGCGGATAGCTAACTCCCACCAAATAGTAATATAATGCTTTCAAACTCAAATGCTAAATTTTAACATCTCCATTTTTATGTTATCTCAGAAATTTACAAAATTTCAGTCTGAAAAGAAAAGAAAAAAAAAATATATTTATTATTTATTTATTTATTGGGTTGTTCGATAAATAATGTCTTTTTTAAAACCTTCGCTTCTAAAAACCAAGGCTTCTTCGAACGTGGAATTTTTCAACTTACCGAAAGGTGGCAAAAGGTCATCCAACAAAATGGTCAATATATCATTGATTAATTTTTGTTGTTAATATAAATACATAGAATTATTATTATTATTATCATTCTTTATTATTATTCTATGTATAAATAAATTCACTTTGAAAAACATGAAAAAAAAAAAAAAACGACATTATTTATCGAACAACTCAATATTTTATTTTATTTTATTTTATTTTTGGCATTCATGTAAAATAAAGCGATAACTGAAAAATATTCTCTTATTGAAGTTTTAATAATTACAATACAATTTAATTATGTTGTACTACAAATTTACTACACATGCAAAAAATATTAAGGCATAAATGTTATGTTGTATGGATCTGTACGGATTATCATTCAAATCAAAGTGTGATAAAATACATAATTTTCCGAATTATATTCAAGCAAATTTTTCGTTTAACAATTCCTTGAAATTTGCAGAGGTTAATAGTGTTTATTATAGAATATTTCCTACTGAAAATTGATAAATAGAACAACACTGTTCTGTTTATACAATTCTGAGCACAAGGATTCATGAAAAAAAAAAAAAGGATATATTAGAGTTTATGAGCATATTTTAATTTTCTCATACTACAAAAAACATAACAAAATTAACTTAACATTATCCTAATGTATAAAGTATATTTCTTGTAGAATACGGTATTATTATCATCAATGATTGCTTTACAAACATGCTTGCCAACATACTAATTAATATTCCGTAGTATTGTTAGCTTCGCCTTCTTTTTCACACCGGTTATCTTTTTAAAATATTTTTCCTCTTATTTAATCGTAATTGCATTTGGAAAATATTACTCTAAAAATTTATTGGTGCGAGAAAAAGGGCGGGGATAACTAGACTACGGAATATTAATTAGGATGTTGGCAAGTATGTTTACAAAGCCATATAAAAATGTTTAAATATAGTTTTCACTTTAAGTTAAATTGTTCAGAATGCATATACATTTAATTAAATTTTCATTTCGGTATATGTTATGTTTGTTATTTTTAGGTAATAAACAGGTTACACAAAAATTATCTAACTCACGCTTTCTCTTTGATAATAAAACCATGAAGATACATTTGGGGAAATTGATTCATCCATATAATTAAAAACAAAATACATTTTAAGAGGCCTCTGCACTTATCGTCCCCAGAAGTCAGAGCCAATGTTATTCTATGGAGAATTTCGCCCCATTATAACTTGTTAACTAATATATATTTTTAAATTCCGTTTTCACGTTCAGAAACTTTACAACTAATAAACAATTTATCGCTTCCTAAAAATTATTTTTTAAAATTTTTAATATTTAATTTTGAGGTTGCAAAATGCGAATTTTCACAATGTGAAATTTTTCATTTTTGAGCTTAAAAATGAAATCTTAAAAATAAAAAAAAATCAATTTTTGGAAAGCGATAAATTGTTTAATAGTTGTGAATTTTCGGAAAGTGAAAACGAAATTTAAAAATATGTATTAGTTAATGAATTATGATGGGGCAAAATTTCCCATAGAATAACATTGGCTTCGGCTTTCGGAGACGATAGGTAGAAAGTCCCCTTTAAGGTGTCATCACAAAGATAAATTACATTGAAAATTAAGTTCAAGTACAATAGGAAGTGCATTTGAAGTAAAGTTGTATTGAAGTACAGTTGGGAAGTGTTATATAATCTACATATAAACTCCATAACTTTCTATTATTCTTCCTATTTTCTTTACTTTCCGAAAATACTATGTAAGGAAAGTACTGTAAATATGACAAAAATTCGACTATGAGATTTTGATAAAAAAAGTACACTTCATACGGTTTTGTTAAATAAATCCTTGTCGAATCCTCTTCTTAGTCAGTCTAAGAACATGATTCGACAAGGATTTATTTAACAAAACCGTATGAAGTGTACTTTTTTTACATAGGAATTTTTGCTAGTGTTCGGACACTTTTGTTGCCGACTGTATGTATGTGTATGTTTATGAATGAACACGATGTCGATTAAAGGCGTTGTTCAAATGATCTGAAAGTTGGTACATATCTTGTTTAGGTCACCGTAGCACGAAACCTATTGATTTTTTAAAGTGCAGTAGCCATCAAAATTCAATACTCGGTTGGTCTGAAAATTCATATACATATTATAGGTAACCGTCGTATTATATAGTCGTTTCTATTAAGTTTTTCATACCGGAAAAATGTTAGGTTTCTACTTCGTTAGGTCAGTTTTATGTCTTTTTATCATATTAGATCAAAAAAAAAAAAAAAATGTATATGATACGTGTAATACTGGGTAATGGAAGTCGTGTGGTTGTTTCATACCAGACTTTTTTTTTTTTATTAATTCCTTCGCGAAAAAAAAAAAAAAAAAATGCGTATAATACGCGTAATACTGGGTAATGGAAGTCGTGCGGTTGTTTCATACCAGATTTTTTTAGTGCTAGAGGCCTATTTCAGTTGTACAGTTGTCGAATTTTTATAGGTCACTCTTAATTAGTGCTAGAGGCCTATTTCAGTCAGTTTATTGAATGGGGATTTATTGAATGAAGTCCCCCCCAAGGCCCAACTTTGACATGAGTCCCCCCCCCAAGGTACCCCTATTTCAGTCGGTACAGCGTTGTCGAATTTTTATAATACACTCTTAATAGTGCTAAGGGCCTATTTCAGTCGGTTTATTGAATGGGGATTTATTGAATGAAGTCCCCCCCCAAGGCCCAACTTTGACATGAGTCCCCCCCCCCAAGGTACCCCTATTTCAGTCGGTACAGCGTTGTCGAATTTTTATAATACACTCTTAATAGTGCTAAGGGCCTATTTCAGTCGGTTTATTTGCTGAGATGATATTATACGAATCATCTAGCAAAGCAGCTGGCATATATTTTTACGAGGGATTAGTAGAATTTAGAATACGCAATAAAATCGATGCTGTAAATGGGAAAGAATGCGCCGTAAAAATGGATATATAGAAACGTATAGAAAAGAACAGAATGTAGGGAATGAATCGTGAAACGTTACACAACGTATTGAAAATTTTAAGGAAAAGGCTTCGATGCTGTAAATGGAAAAAGTGCGTCATAAAAATGAATATATAGAAATGTATAAGAAAAGGAAAATTATTTTATAAAGGAATGATTGGAAGAGAGGACTAAAAAGAGACATAATAGAGAAAGAGTTCAAAAAATAATATAAGGCGAGAGATGAGATTTCTAGACTACAAACAGTTTGATTTGGTGTGGTGGTGTGTTTCCTTCGCTGGATAAAATTGCGCCCGTGATACCTCCCGTGAGCTGGTTCCCCCGTCGCCCGCACGCTGGTGCCTTTCGTCATGGACCGTCTAATGGGTAAGCAAACTTTTAAAACAATTCCTCGGGTACAATTCATTATAAATTAAATATTTAAAGGTATGCTATGAAAAGGGGAAACATTGGGAGAAGACATTTGTAAATTAAAAAAAAATCCCTATCATTTCCCTCGGGGTAGTTCCCTTGAAACTTTTCAACAATGAAGAGAAATTTGATTTAATTTGAATACTGATGTTATATATTTCATAATGTATAATTACAATTCAAAGGTTTTAATAAATAATTTTTGTAGTAAACTATTCTTTGTTTAATTTTGTATATGCTTCTCCAGTTATAAATCTTTATTAGTGTTTTAGTTTTCTTGCAAGCTAGGCCTTACGAACCTGTAGGAAAGATTAAATGTTTAAATTAAGAAATTAAATATATGTAGAGAGATTAGGAGGCCTAACTCAGCATATTGAATGGAGATTTATTGAATGAAGTCCCCCCAAGGCACAACTTTGACATGAGTCCCCCCCAAAGTACAACTTTGACATGAGTCACCCCAAGGCCCAACTTTGACATGAGTCCCCCCCCCCAGGCCCAACCTTGACATGAGTCCCCCCCAAGGTACAACTTTGACATGAGTCCCCCCCCAAGGCACACCTTTGACATGAGTCCCCCCCAAGGCACACCTCCCCCTCATAGGGAAAAAGAGAAAAAACGTTGTTTTGCGGCTATAAGACAGTTTGGACTTCCAACGTTATTTGTTACAATATCTGCAGCTGAAACACATTGGTTTGATTTAATGAAAACTTTATCATGGAATTTAGATCGTCACGAA
This sequence comes from Salticus scenicus, assembly GCA_963930645.1. Lineage (NCBI taxonomy): Eukaryota > Metazoa > Arthropoda > Arachnida > Araneae > Salticidae > Salticus > Salticus scenicus. Next base: position 43,230,001 of record OZ005650.1, read on the forward strand.
TTAACTAAAGAAGAATTTGTCGATATTAACAAGTTTAGCAGTAGGTCTCTGACACTAAATTAAAATCTGTCAATGTCAGATTTTCATGTTTTAAATAATGAAATAATGTCGTGTCTGTATAATTTTCTTTTCTTTTTTTTTTTTTTTTTTTTTTTTTTTTTTAATCTCTGCAAATAAATGAGACTACAAGAGACGGGTTTCTGCAACTATAATCTTGGTTTATTACCCAATCTAGAAAATCAAGCGAGAATTTCTCGCAATATAAATGGTTCAGAATATTTAGAGTATTAATTCAGAATATTGTTTCACCATCTAGAAATGTGTACACTAGAAATTCTCGATCATTTCGTCTATTCAGTTTATTAGCGTGCCTTATGCGCATAGCTCGGAAATCTATATTTCTAGTGAAGGGATTTAGAAAATAGTCACTTATTCATTCTAGAGAAAGGCGGTATATATTTTTTCTCAGTGCAGGCATCTTTAAAATCGTAGTTCTTAAATAATAGCAGATCCACCTGTAATCGATGAATACCAAAACTGAAGTACCCGGGAAAGAACTTTTTGCAGGCAGTGGGAACCTGGACCGGATGCAGTGTGGGAGGAAAAAAGCTGCCTTTGGGGTACCCGAAGCGAGGTTTAGAACGATTTCAATGTAGGATTTTTCTTTACTTTTTTTTTTTTTTTTTCATTTCTTAGTTTTTATTTATAATGTGATATAAAAAATAAATAATAATTCAATTCTTTTGAAAATTCATTTAAATATATTGACCAGCGAAGCGGGCGTAGCCTGCTATAAATACATATTTGACAACATTTCATTATCATTTGTAACTAATGCAAACTTGCAACCTGCTAAACTACAGAAAGGTTTAGAATTAGTAAATGCTCAGAGATCAATTTATATTTGTAATTTGTTTACACAAATAAATAAATAAATAAAAATATATAAATAAATCTTTGTCATTTTCATAATAATTAACGAAATACTCACTTGAAGTAAAAAAGAAGATAAAAAATTTTTAATAAAATGTGGAGCATAGCTGTAATGTTTTTTCTTAAGCTGGAAGAAAGAGTAGTAGTTAGGTCAGTATGCATGGGAAGTTCCAGCTGAAATGAAAGAAAAACTTCGTCTCTCTCACTGATACATATTTTTATCTAGCGTTATAAATAAGTCATTTTTTCTTTTTCTTTTGCGCATGCTTCCACAAGATTATAGAAATCCATTTTTACTCTAAGAAAACAGTGCGATGAAGGTTGAAAGATATAATGACCAATTTATCCACGGATAAACCGAAGGAAAGAAATCTTAGCATCAATCTTTTCTGAACCCCACATCTATAAATTCTGCAATTTTATGAATAATTATTTCGTGTACAGTCGGTAACAAAAGTGTCCGAACAGTAGCAAAAATTCCTATGTAAAATAATATTATAGTTTTAAAAAATTAAAGAACACGCTTTTATAGAAATGTGAACTAAAAAGCACAAAATATCTACCTTAGTATTAAAATGCAGGGTAAGAGAATATCGTGTGAGTGACACACCATAATATTTACATACTTTTAAATCTTTAATTAAAATAATTTAGAATTAAACAGTAAACATTTTTAAAAAACCTCTCCTGACTGGGTTCGAACGCTAGACCATTAGGCTCGTAAAGCGGTGCTTTACCTCACGGCTACAGCGTTCACGTAGCGAATTTTTTTTTTACAATATAGATTTTTGTTTGTTCCCAGAGCGGTTACAAACATACATACAAACATACATACAGGTGAAGCTAATAAAAGCGTGTTAATAAGTACACTTCACATGGTTCTGTTAAATAAATCCTTATCGAATCGTGTTCTTAGATTGACTAAGAAGAGGATTCGACAAGGATTTATTTAACAAAACCGTATGAAGTGTACTTACTTTACATAGGAAATTTTGCTAGTGTTCGGACATTTTTGTTACCGACTGTACACTATGTAAGACCCACTTATAACGACCCATTTATAATGAAGAACTTTATTTTATTACAAATGCTTCGGAATGCAGTACTCTTTTAGTGAGCAAACCTTTTTGTTTTGCTTGGATTTAACGAGGGAAATAAATAGGGAGGCATTAAAGGATTACAGAAATAATGATATACAGAGTGGTTATAATCAAACTTCCCCTATAAACAGCATCCTACAGCGCAAATGGATGAATGGAATGCAACGAAATTTGGTATATAGACTATACACGAGATGCGCTCACGGAATTTCGGAAAAAAAAAAAATTCAAAATGTCCACCAAAAGGCGCCTTTTTCCGAAAAAAAAAAAAAAAAAAAAAAAACGTCGACCACTCATTACATTCACAGTATCTTCTCGTCTCTTCTCTGGAATGTTCTTTTTGGGTCTCTCGGCAACCGGGTCACTAGGGGGCGCTGGGCTTCTAGCATAGGCGCGCTACACTGCTAAATTATATATATTTTTTGAGATTCTAAAAATATAAAATAAAGCTTTTGAATTTTATGAAAAATAATTGATAGAAATAAATTGTATAAAATGGGCTTTGCTAAAAACTGTTTTTCTTTCCCCTATTTCTTAAAAGAAAATATAACTATACCAAAACAAATAACCTAATGTGGTGCTGACAAAAATTTCTCACTGACAATACTTTACTTTTTCGGATAGTTGATCGGAGCTCCCTGTTTAATCTTTGTAAATACATTAAAAAAGTATTTAAAATTGTTATTAAAATTAAAATTTTCATATTACTTAGAGAAGTTTCGCCTACACCAATTTTTGAATCTTAATCAAGTAATTTGCGTTTTCCTGTAGAATGGCTGGAAATTTTATACACACCAAATAATGCATTTAAGTTTAACGCAACAAAAGAAAATTCACAACTCAACATTAAAGGCCAACTATTCAACAAGTATTCAACAATTACTTTCAAAAATAGCCCTGATGCAACCCCGTAAATGAAAGATTTGAATGAACGATTTCGTACCATATTCTATGCGAAACATGCTTTTACGCCTATAAAAATCGTAAATTATTTTTACTTTGCTGAGTACAGCCTAAAAATTAAAAAATGTACAAAAGAGAAATTTCGCTCATAGACGTAATGTATTTGAATTCTTTTGGACGTCTCTGCACACGAACTCTTTGTCCGATCTCACAAGGAAACATTCAAAAGGTGTCCTCTTCAAAAAATATTGAAAAAAATATATGTGATTCTACTCTTCATAAAATACCAGAGGGTGAAAAATTATCGGCTGAAATGAATGACATCGATCACAAAAAATTATCAAAATTAAGCATATTTGGCGATTTCACACTGTTAGGCGATTGATTTTGAGTACTTGGCGGAGAAGCAAAACACAGTTCTGTTCGTACACGGCAATCTCGAACTTATCGCTTAACAGCGCTAAATCGCCAAAAATGTTTAATTTTGATAGTTTTTGTGGTCGCTGTAATTCATTTTAGCCGATAATTTTTTCACTTTCTGGTGTTTTATGAAAAGTAGAATCACGTGTATTTTTTTCAATATTTTTTGAAGACGACACCTTTTGAATGTTTCCTTGTCAGTAAAATGTTTCAGGCAGCAACCCTGCCCATATACCACATTTTCTTCTCGTGACTTCTTGGTGATGCCCTGTGTTCGCATTCGTGGGACCTGAAAACGCGTAATTGAGGAGCAAACATTCAAACCGTGTTTTCTCCAAAAAAAAAAAAAAAATTAGTTAGGGATTTTTCTGTGAATTCAACATTAAATAGCACAAAATTATACTATTCTTTTAAACCAAAAAAATTTTTATCCCATTATAAACGCTCTTAGAAAGTTCGGGTTTCAATCAAACAGTGTTTCCTCCAGAGCCTGTTTTCAGTCAAACTGTGATTTCTCCAGCCGACCAGTCAGAACTGTTCTTTCTGGTCGCGTGACTCGTACATGTATCAGCTTTTTATGTTTGTTTATTTCGTTAGTTCTATCTTGTTTTCTTCATTTTAGAGGAGTGTGTTTTTTTAATTTCAAATGGAAGAATTAATAGGTGGTGTATTAGTGAGTACTTCTAATTATGGAACTAGAAAAAGACAGAGAATTGATGGAAAAAGAAAAGAAGCGAAAAAGAAACAATATTCAGCATCTTCAGATAACGTTTATGTTCCATGCAAACATTCTAGTAATACTTTTTCCTGCACTGATGTTAGACATAATGACGTTAATAAGTTTCAGGATAGACTTTACAAAATTGCGGACAAACAGCGACAAGATTCTATTATAGCCTCATTGGTTGTTACAAAAAATATAACTCGACGTAGACCTAATAACCCAACCCAAAATAAATCGCAATCATCTGGCTCACAGCATGTATTTTCTGCGTATTATTTTATTACTAGTAGCAGTGGTAGGAGAATACCTGTGTGTAAAAACAATTTCATGGCTATAACTAAAATAGGTCGTACAAAGCTAGTCAATATTGTTACTAAAGTACATGCTGGTGAACCTGTTGAGGAAAAAAAAAGGAGGCGATAGAAAAAGCCACTTAAACATTAATAAAAAAAACAAGGTAAGAGAATTCATCTCAAACTTAAAGGCATCAGAAAGTCATTATGGAAGACAAAAATCGAAGCGATTGTACTTGCACTGTACATTAAGTATAAGGAAGTTTCATGAAGTTTACAACAAGAACTGCAACGACTATCTGGACAAAGTTAATTTCGCTATGTTCAGGAGAATATTCATAAATGAATTTAATATAGGCTTTAAGTCTCCTTCTATGAATTCTTTTGTTTGCAGCACGTGTTCTTTACTTGACCAAAAAATAAAGTCCTGTCCTGCAGGGTCTACAGAAAAAGTTGTTCATATGACTGACAAAAGAATTCATACACTAAGAGCCAATGCATTTTATTCCATTATGAAAGAAAAAACAGATGAATCAGTTGTTAGTTTATGTTTTGATTTACAACAGATTCAACATCTGCCAAAAACAAATATTCAAGATGCCTATTACTTAAGGCAATTCAACTTTTACAGCTTATGCATAATGAGTCTGGATGGTCTAATTACAACATTTTATACTTGGTCTGAGGAGTTAGCAGGCAAAGGCAGCACTGAAATATCGTCGGCTTTATATCGTCACCTAAACAAAATGGACCTTGAAGGTAAAAAATCTTTGCGGCTCTTTAGTGATGGTTGTATTGCCCAAAATGAGAATAACATAGTTCTTCAAATATTATTGCACTTTCTGTACACTACAACGTCAAGCATTGAAAAAATAATATTGTACTTTCCTGTCAGAGGACATAGTTTTCTATTTTCCATACATATCAGAATTGAAAAGAATAGTTTTAGAAAAAGAAATAGAGAAAGTGTGATGGTCAAAGGATTCAAAAACTATAAATTCGAAGATATAAAAGAACAGTCTGGAACAAAACTTTTTAGGAAGGGGATTAATACTGCTATTATACGAAATGTTGTCTTACAATGTCTTCCTCTGAGTCATGGTATATCACTTGAAAAGAAAAATGACGTAGACAAACTTTTAAAATTGATGTATGGGGAAGAGTGGAAAAATCAGCCTGATTTTAAATGGTATAAAGATATCATTACTAATAACTTTCATGTAGAATATGAAGAAACAGAGGAAGCATGCAATTGCTTATGTGAAGATATTGGTTTAAAAATTTAAATTTCAAATTTGCTTAAAAATTTTAGTTCTTCCCTACAATTTGCAGGATGATTTTTCACATGTAAATATTTAATTTAATTTTATAATTACATAACAAAGTCTGTTCTGTTAATTAGTTTTATTTCATTAAGAATGTTATTTCATCAATATGCGAGTTACATACTTTTTCATTCAAAAAATGTTTTGTCCACATTGGAAACATTCAAAACATGCTTTCTCCTCTGCGTTTCGGTCAAAACATGCTTTCTCCAAATTTCAAATGCATTTTTCTAATTAAGTTTATTAGGTAAAGTATGCCTACAGATCTTCCTAGTAAACAATAATACAACTAAACAAACGATAAATAGGGTCTAAGAAGGGTTATTTTTTAATTTATCAGTTTTTTGTGTTTTCTGAAAAATTGCATTCGAAGGAGAAAACACGGTTTGAATGTTTGCTCCTCAATTATAGCAGGAACTCATTTTCAAAAATTTGACCCTAAAACAGTGTTTTCGTTATCATTTACGGATTAAAAAAGGCAAAATTTACTAATGAACTATGTGAAGAAGTCACTGGTCATCCTTGACCTCTATCATAGACTGCTGTAGTTACAGAATTCACTCACCTTTCCCTTTTATTTAAAAGAATGTTTTCGGAATGGCACGAGGTGATTCACAATTTCTTCTGCGTCAGGCAGCCATAAATTACCGGCTAAGTCAACAGACATCCAAGCATTTGGAAACGGGAATTATCTACATGATTTACATGTTTATGGTTGTTTTTTTAAGCACCCGAAAAGATATGATAGAGGCAATGAGACGGAAATTTTCTTAAATTTTTCTGAAATAAAACAGTTCTTTTCTTAAATTATAACTAACAGGGATTAAGAAAACTAATTAAAAAGGGTCTTCCAGTTTTTCAACATCTGTTCTACCCCAATTAGGTGTCAAATCTCCTAATTTGGAAACATATCTATCTTCTAACAATATATATATATTTAATTATTTAAACTAGGTATGATTAGAAATGCACATTGAAACCTAAAATATACGAAAATTCAAAAATTTTCAGTGTTATTCATATAGCGGCGTTTAATGGGTTAATAGTGTATAATAAATGTAATGACAAAGCTCACTCTGAATTATAATGAGCATTGTAATTGGTTGCTTGTTGTGATTATGTATGTTAAGGCCAACTGACACACTGGATGCTACGCGTGGGTGAATTACCTTCCGTGGTAGTGGTGGTGGGGTATCTTATTAATACTAATTTTCTCCGATAAGCAAGTTTCGGAGAAAACTACGGAAAATCCGGATAGCAAGGCCGACGAGCTCGACCTAGGATTGAACCTGGCATCTCTTGCTTTCGAGTTTTGAGAGCAAGACCCATCGAGCAGATGTACTAGTAGAATACGGATTCCTTGTACTGGCTATGGAGAAAAATTCCTGGAACATCACTGCAGTTTTTGCGCTTTCCTTTGGCGATAATTGCTTTTTTGGCAACTGGTAGGTTGTGGTTTATGTTTAATTTACACTCAATCGAAATATAAAACAGCTATAACAAAGGTGGAGGAAACTTGTCTTGGTGGAAGTAGAATTTCGGTTTGGCGAATAAATTGGTGATATGGAGAGGATGTGATGTTCGAAAGTAAAAAGGTTACTAGTCCGGGGTCTACTCTAATATCTCGTCAATGGCAAGACCTCTCGGCCCATGGCTGGGCCATTTTCAATGACGAGTAAATGATATTTTTTAACACTTTACTTTAAATATAAAAAACGTGTAAACCGTTCTTTAAAAAATCCATTAAATCTAACCTTGAATTAGTACTCCATTTTTTTACATGTCGCTACAATTTTAATACATTTGAAATCATATCTATATTTTAAAAAATCAGACTTTTGTCTGTAAATTTGTCAGAATCAAAAAATTTTGTGATATCTTTACGTTTCACACACCATGAAAGCCAAAAATGACTTCAGAAAATTTTGTCTGTGTGCGTGTCATCGTGTGTCTGTAACGCTATTTTTGTCCGGGTATCACGTGAGAACGGATGGACGGAATTCAACGGTGTTTGGCAGGAATTTAGATCTTTACCCATAGAATAATAATAAAGGAAGAAGGAGCGTACGTGTTTTGGTTTCGGTTTGTAAAATCCAGGAATGCCGGGTATAGGGTTGTAACAGTGCTTCCGTCTGATTGGTTGGCGACTTGTTGGCAAGATTTTTGAATCGTCTCGTCTCTCTGTCAATCAGTCTGCGAGGCAGCACCCACAACAAACAGCGATAAATGCACTGAGGATGGGTGCCCTACTTCAAAGTTGAGAGGAGCAAAAGTAGCTTTCGCTGGCATTTCACTAGAAGGGGTTTGTAAGCATTAGAGTATTGGCGTGCCCCTTCTTCCTTTATTATTATTCTATGTCTTTATCCAATTTAAAATTATATCTATCAACTTTTTCGAAATTCCCCTCCGTTCCAGTAGTCAAAAACACCTTTGTAAGCATAACTCGGATCCAAATTACTTCACAGTGAAGAAATTGCACATGAGAAGACTACACATGAGTACAAATAAAACATTATCTGCGATTTTGGAATTTTTTTTATTTTTAAGGGGAAGGAGAGGAAAAATCGATTTTTGGCGGGAAATTTTGCAAATTTCGGATTTTTGAGTAAAACTCTACCAAAAATAGAACAAAGATGTTGAAAACAGCCATGCGACTTTCTTAGGATATTTCCAAAATACGTTCTTGATTTTTTGCGATCATTTTGTTTTTCGGGGGGGGGGGGGGGAATATGCGCTTCGAAGGACAAATGCGAGACACCCTTTTAGCGCTAAATTTGTCCTGGGAAATTTATGAGAGCTGCGGTCACAAAGTTTGGTACTTGGATTGTTTATATGTATCCGACACCTAAAGTAACGGGATTTATTGAAATTCACCCTGGTGAGCAGGAAGCAAAAAAACGTTTGTAAGCATAACTCGGACCCAAATTACTTAACGGTGAAGAAATTGCACATAAGAAGACTAGACTTAAGTATAAATAAAACATTATGTACGATTTTGGAATCTTTGATTGTTACAGGAGGGCAGGGCCCGACTTAGACTACCTGGAGCCCCGGGGCAAGCCTATTATGGGGGCCCCCTTGCAGTGGCATAAGAGCTCTTTAGGTTGCAGAATTTCTGCATACGCCTGTAGGGGGGCCCCTTCCAGAAGGGGGGCCTAGGGCATTTGCCCCGTATGCCCTGCCGTTAGTCAGGGCCTGCAAGAGGGAAGGGAAAAAATCGTTTTTCGGGGGGAAATTTCAGAAATTCCGGATTTTTGAGTAGAACTCTACTAAAAATGGTACAAAGGCATTGAAAACAGCCATGTGTCTTAGTATATTTCAAAAAACACATTTTCGTATTTTTGTAATTTTTTTTTTTTTTTTTTTTTTTTTTGGTGGGGGGGGGAGCATTACGAAGGAGGAAATTCGAGAACCCCCTTTTAGCGCTAAATTTGACTTGAGAAATCTATGGGGTCTGTGGTCACGAAATTTAGTGCGTAAATTGTTTATATGTTTCATTTATCCGACACTTATTTTAACGGGATTTTATGAAATTCTCTCCTTACCCCACCTCCCGGGGTCGGGGAACAATAAACACGTTTTCCCGTTTGAATTCGCTTTAAATTAACTTAGAATGGTGAATTTTGGTGTGTGGATGTTGATTAAGTATACGCATTGTGTACTTTGGTGGGATATCGCAAAACTTCGAACTTACCTGCTGGGGAAGGGGAAGTAAGGAGCAGGTAAGTTGCTGCCGAAGGCAGTATGGATTCGGACTCCTCACGTTGCGAGCGGGAAGAACCTCACCGAACACAACAGGAACTGTAACTTAGGTTATTAATAGTGATAAGGGATTTTGACAATTCATTTATGTATAGTGTCCAGCGAAGCGGGCAAAGCCTGCTAGTCTATACAAATAAAGAGAAGTGTCTGTCTGCGCTCTCGTGCTCACACTACTGATCGCAGAGCTACAAAACTTGGCAGATGGGTACCTGGGGTCTCGTAGGTGTGCACCTCATCGAGATTTTTTCGAATTTAAACATTTTTAATTATTATTATTATTTTCAGTTTTAAATATTGGTTTTTATGTTTCATTTTTCATGAATTTATTCTTCCATTGTAATCGTCTGCGTATCATAGCAACGGCTATTAAGCAATTTATTTTTTATTTAATACATTCATTTGAAGGCGAAATCTTTTTTTTCTTTTTAATTTATTATATAATAGGGAAGACCCGTGTACCTAGGGCCGCTTTTTTTTCAATGCCCAAAAACAGAGCCCTTGACCTGTTTAAAATTATCAAACTGATATGTACATATCTTTAGGACTAATTACTTCCAATTGGGATCAATATAAATACCTAAAATAAGAAATTCCGACAAGGAAGGTTTAAAAAAAAAACTTCACTCGTGGCCCTAGGTACAACACCCTCATTGTACCTGGGGCCGAGCCTTATTGTACCTAGGGCCATTCTCTCATATTTAGATTTCACTTTGTAATGAATAGAAAATAAGCATATAAACATGCATAAAATAAACAATATCAAGTAATATATTTATTTATCATATAATAATTATCATGTTGTTGCATTAATTTAAAACACGAAATTTTTCATTTTGTTTTTTTCTTTGGGCTATTCTAACAGAAAGTTTTTTTTCTTCAATTTCTTTTTTTTCTGGAGTGTCTCTTGGATTTCTAGATCTCTCTGGTTTTCAGTCACATCTTTTCTTTGATGTGGGAGGTTTTGCTTAGGTTAACCTGTTAAAGCATGACATACGAAAAGATATTAGATGTTGAAGGTTTCGAAATTTCAACAAGACACGAAACAGAGACATCCAGTTTCATCACTGTTAGTTCACTTTCTTCTTGGAAAATCTTTTTTTTTTTTTTTTTTTTTTTAATTTATGGAGGGATCTTGTCTTTCAGTCACATTTGAACTTAAATATTCATCCTCAGTGAATGTGTTTTGATTCACTGGCCATATGCCGGATACATGAAAGCCTGATAGAATGTTTACAGAAGTCAAGGCCGACGGATAGGACTTACCAACATTTTCAGCAACGTCATATATAGTGATTGGTTTACCAGGGTTTGCCAGCATCCAATTACTACAGGCTGTACTGTAAGGCTCCTGTACTGTGTTTCTTAACACTTTCGCGACCGCTGACGTAGATACACGTCATTTGAAAATATGAAACTCCACCAGTGGGAGTTTCTTTTGCAATTTGTATGTTATTTGTTTCTAAAAAATATACACAATATTCATATTTGTACAATCAGTATACTATGGATGCAAATACTTTGATTAGAGAGAGTATGATTATAATGCGTATCCATTAGTAATATAAATGTGAATATGGAAAATTTTGATTTGAAAAATTGTAACGTATGAGAAAAACGCCCACAGGCGGACCTTACTGTCAAAAAGACAAAAACACGTGGTTGCGAAAGTGTTAAAAGGTCCAAACACACTGGCCCTAGGTACAAGGCAGTCATGTGGCCCTAGGTACAAGTTTTGGTAACTTCATTCAAAATGCCTTCCACTAGAAAATCCACATGCAGAGAGGACTAATTAAATATCTCATTTATCACTCAATATAACAAGCAAAATTATACACTAGAAATGAAAGAAAAATATTTGACTTGCCTTTTTAAAATAGCAAAAGAGATGAGCTGCGAAATTTTACTTCAAACCATGTAAATTCGTTTTCTACATGTAACTTGTCAAAACTCTCTCCTCAAAAGTTCCAAAGTATAGTTGTAAAAGTAGCAATTGGTGTTGTTACTCGCCCAATTGAGTATTAAAACTTAAAATTAAATATTATTCAAATAAAGTGGGGTGGCCCTAGGTACACGGGTCTCCCCTATATGTTGAAAATAAAATGGCAATGCAGTAGAAGTAATTAAGTATATTAAATTTAAAATTTAAAGACTTATTTAGAACAGTTATGTTTATACATAATTTTTATAGTATAACATCTTTTTATTTTTCATTTCTTAATTCCTTTAAAAGAAAAATATTTTCTCTTTCTTTTTTTTTCTTTTTCTTTATTTCTTTTTTTTTTTATTTATAGTATGTATCTGGAAAAAATGGTAGTATATAATAGAAACGATTAAACTGATTAAAATTTATTCGTTTTTATGCATTTAATTCCTTTTAAAAGAAAATATACTTTTTATTTCATTTATTAAATCCGCGATTGTAATGAAATGCTCTCCCTCTGGTGGGCTAAGGTGAAATTACAATAAGCATGCTTTAATTCGGCTTTCAACAAGCCGCCATTGCTGGCCGATGTTTAGTTTCACATATATTTATTGAATAAAAATGAATAAATCCGGTAGAAAAGATAACACTACTGTTGTGTGCTACAGTGTAACTCCAAAGGATCAAGAAATCCAGAATTAAGCTTCCATTTATGTCCAAATGACAAATTTAAAATTTCAGTTGCTTCGGCTAATGGAAGTAAAGAATTAATCAGATGATTTGAAACTAATATTTGTTCAACTTCAGTTAAAAATCTACTTCCGATCGAACTTTGAATAAACTGAAATATTTTTTTCCAAAAGCAATCAATTTTCCATGATGTAATGGCGGAGAAATTATAGTACGAATATTAAGTAGAATAACAAAAAGAACAATAATAGATACACGTGGCTATTATATTTACTATTAACAGAAACTGAAAAAGCGCCATCTATCGATCATTACAAACGCGGATTGCTCGGAATGATATGATAATATAGTGGAAATAGCGAGGGCTATAAAATACGTGGTTCAAAAACTAAAATATTTAATAGATGTTGAGATAGTCATCTTTAAAATCATAGTTTTTAAATAATAGCAGATCCACCTGTCGTCGATAAATACCCAAAATGAAGTGGCCGGGAAAGACATTTCTGCAGGCAGTGGAAATCTGGATCCGTTGTAGTGCGGGTGGAGAAAGAGCTGCTGTAGGCAGCGGGTACCTGAAGCGAGGTTTAGAGCGATTTCGATATATATTTTGTAGTTTTGATTTATGATGGGATGTAAAAATTAAATACTAATCCAATTCTTTTGAAAATTCATTTAAATATAGTGATCAACGAAGCGGGCGTAGCCTGCTGGTTAATCTATATAAAGAGTGTGTGTGTCTGTCTGTGCTCTGGTGTTCACACTACCGATCGCAGAATTACAAAACTTGTCAGATGGGTACCTGGGATCCTACAGGTGTGCACCTCATCGAAATATTTTTTGAATTTCGATTTTGAATTTTTTGAATTAATTGTTTTTCGATTTTAAATATTGGCTTCTATGTTTCAATTTTAATAAATTTATTCTTTCATTGTAATTATCTGCATTTCTTAGAAACGACTATTATGCTATTCATTTTATATTTAATACATTCATGTGAAGGCAAAATCAAAGTACGTACAATAAGTAAGTGCATAATTAATTAATTAATTACTTAATGTTCAGAAAGTCGAGTGAAGTCACTAGAGAATTCTTTAATTTGCTAACTGTACCTGGAGAGAGATTACTAATAAAATCACTGAATAGATCATTTCACTTGCTTCATCAAATAAAAAAATGCTATTAAAATCACTGAATAGATCATTTCACTTGCTAATAAAAGAATATCTATTCAAATAAAAGAATATCTTTCACTCTTTATAAATAAATCTAGTTATCTGTCAGTATTCTTTTGGCATAATGCCAGAGATTCCTTGCCTGTTTCTCGTTCAGAGATTAAGTTGACAGTAATTTATTTAATAGGATTTTTCAATAATATATTACAGTGGTAATAAGTTATAATGCAGTAATAGTTTTACGCATTCTATTATGTGAAATAATGCCCAGATCTATTGGCAATGTGCAACAAATACCCAAAACTCTCCCACCCCCAAATGCAAAGCCTCAAACAATCATCTCCCCTAAGCTAATATTTAACCCATGGTTGTTTAAATTAATATTATGGTGGTGTTTTTAAGTATCATCGACGTTAACATTCACTGAATATTAGTACAGTCTAAACTAATATTCAATAATAGTCGGTTTAAAATAATACATCCAAGAAAATATCAGAAAGCTGTAGCATAAATGAAAATATTATTTAACTAACTAAAATCTTTGAAACTATTAGGTATGATGAACACTGGTGAGGTTATTTCACTGATTCATTCATTTCCTGCTAAAAGAATTGTTTGACATAATGCCAGCGATGTGACTGTTCCCCATGCAAGGAGATAAAAGTTAGAAAAAGTATTTATTTAAAACAAATTTGTCAGTAATATATAACTGTGTTAATAGAATATAACACAGTAATAGTATTATTTATCCTATTACTTGAAATACTGCCCATCTCATCTCTAGTGCTCATATGGCCCCAACAAAAATTTCTGAAACAATTGTAACCATTTGTAAGGAATAAGCAGATTTTCCATAGTGTTTATCCAGTTTTAATTTTGTTTCTGCAGCAATTTTTTCATGAAATAATAATGTTTCATCAAAACTCTCTTTGCTCCATTCTTTTAAAAATTCCACAACATGTTGAATCTTTTTTAAAGATTTTCAGAAACTATGCTCTCTTTTATATTATACTTGATACAGGCTATCAAAATTGCACAAGAATCAAACAAAATATCGTTTTTCATATAGTGTTACCATCTAGTGTTTTTCAAACAGCATTCATATAAGTAAATGAGGGGAGAAAGAAACATTTTATTTTTATAGAACAAACTGGTTCTCATTTTACAGAGCTCAGCACAGTCACCATTCCCAATGTATTTTGTGACATTTTTTTGGTCATAGTAAGAAATATTGAAATCCAACTAAAAGTAATTTGAAACAGTTAACGATACACATTTTACTACACTTGTTATTATGATGTGACCTTATTTTATGCTAAGAAGAAAATTCTTTCAAGAACTAATTTTCTAATTTTTTTGAAAAAATTACTCGGATTTAATCAAGTACAGTAAGTATTCCAGTAACAGAAACGATGCAGCATGGCAGTGATTGTTGTAGATTTTTTTATGTTCTGCAGATTAATTTAACAGCTCCAAAAATGAAATGTCAGGCTTAAAAATGCATACAGAATTTGTATTACATTGTACACCCAGGATTGGAAAATAAATAAATAAACCACACAGCCCCGTGTTTTTTTTTTTTTTTTTTTTTTTTTTTTTTTAAACATATATACTATTAATACGACAATTTAAAAAAATCAAACAGTCATTTCTGAAAATCAAATTTTAAACAATTTAATTTTAAAAATCTATTTTTTTTTTTTTTTTATGATTTAAGTTATGAGGTAATTTTTAAAAAATAAATAATTGTGCTTTAAATATTTTAAAATTTTGTTCATCTGTTCTTTGTAAAAAAAAAAAAAAAAAAAAAAAAAAAACGATTTAAATAATTATTAAATTTTTCATATTCAATAGATTTTCATTAAATGTTTTGGATTATTGTCCGTCCCTCTTTTAATTTGTAGCATTTATCTGATAAAAATTTCAGATGTTTGATAGAATTTGATCTTCATTTGTTTATATTTTACATTTCGAGTCCCTCAGTTTTATTTATATTGACAAACAACTCTGTTTTTCATTGCTTTTATTTGTTTATAAAAAATTTTCACTGTGTTTTAACAAGATGATTATAAATAATTTGGGGGGATTTTTTCAAGATTTTGTTCAAGAGAACAATTTGAGCTCCTCCAATACTTTTGAAAATTCTTTGTCCATGTTACACTTACATATTTATTATACGCTATATAAAAGTCTAATTTTAAATAAAGAAAAAAAAAAAAAAAAACGGTTTTTTCAAGCAGTTTTATTAAAAAAACCCAACCAGGTTTTTTTCGGGTTGGACAAAATCAATCCAATCCAGATTATATTTCTAGATTACTGTTCTTGTACATTCCTAATTTAACTTCTCTGTAGATGTAAATTTTACACGTTTTTTGAATTGCTAATAGAGGGTGGCTATTAAGTATCCGGGAAAAGTATTTGATAATAAACAATTAGTGAAATGGCAAACAAAGTTAAAGCTTTTATTTTTGCAATAAGTAATACCTAACAATTATTTTTTACTATGAGTTTTCGGAATAACGGTAATTGGCTTTGATGCAAGCTGCGATTCTTTTCGGAAGTGAGGTGATGGTGCACCGCAAGCAGTGTGGATCTAAATCATCCCATATTTTGCTCAGGGTTCTCTTGAGTCTATCCAAATGTATAATTTTAAGAATCTGCAATTGTTCTTCTAACAATCCACACACTGAAAAATTCATTGGATACAAATCAGAGCTGTTAGAAGAACACAGATATTTCGTCAGATACCTTTTCACTTTGACATCGATTAAAGCAAGCGTTGATTTGACTTCATGGGCCAGAGAACAAACTTGCTGAAAGATCATACTGAGTGATTTTAATTCCATGGAAGTATGGCTTTCTGTAAAACCTCTGTTTCCATTAATTTTTACATTTTCTTCAATAAAACCAGTTGAGTCTTCCCATTGGTGCTAATCTCAGCCCAAACCATCAAACTTTTGGAAACAAAGACCTTGTTGAATCTTTTCATTTTCTGGTGTTCTTGAGAGATGGACCCAAAAGTTTGCGATGATTTTAATAGTTTTTAGCAACTTCCAACAGTAAAAACTCACTCATCGGATCACAAAATATCTTAGTTTTGCCGCACTTAAAATATCCTGTAACTTTTGCATTTATCTTTCCCTGATTGCTCAAAAATTGTTTGTTGAGAAAATACAAAATATTTTAATAAATAATATTTAAAGATAAAAACATTACAACAACAAAAAAGTGGTTATGATGAAGTAGGTAGCCCATAAAGGTCCTCAATTTTTTTCTGGATGCTTAGTAGCCACCCTGTATTTCTTGTGACAAGACTAGGGCTGGATTATTTATCAATATATCCCCAAGTATCGATATTTTTTAAATATCGCGATAACAGTATTTAAGTTCTTGCTCTACCAATATTTCCTAGTGCGCACAACGCGATTGATCTATATGCCGATAAACAGCGTCCAACGCCAACCACCATATCTTCAAATTCTGCTTCCCCGCCTCACCGTACCACCCCGTAAACACCCAACAAACAGACCGCCGAATATCTTATACAAATACACCTTCACTTCCTCCTCACTGATTAAACTCGAAAAAATAACCCCAACCGCAAACGATCCGAACACACTTTCTCTTCCTCATTCCTGCAATCAGTCCCTTTGCTTCAATTGTGCGAACTCTCAAATCGAAACCACTACTTAAAAAGTATGACCTTGAACGATAACATATAAAATGTTTAATTCCTCAAGTTATCGCAGTAGTATATTATTTCCCAGCTTATCACATTCGATAATATCCCCACACCAACAATATCGAAGCTGCTCCTCGCTCGCAGGTGAAAAGTGAAAACACTGCAAACAGTATATCGCATTTAGTTCATCGCAATAGTATATTATTTCCAGCTTCTGACATTCAATAATATCCCCACACCAATAATATCGAAGCTGCTCATCGCTCGCAGGTGAAAAGTGAAAACACTGCAAACAGTATATCGCGTTTAGTTCTTGCTATCGGTTCGTTGATATATTGTTCGGAATTCCATGGATTGTTCTAAATATCGTCAAGTGTTTTTTTTTTTTCTTTTTTAAGCAAAGAATTAACTGAAATTGATTCTTATTTTTTAAAAATTGGATTTATTATTCTATATTCTGCATATATAAGAAGAAAATATAAGATTTGGAAAAACGTTTTTCCGTTTTTCGATGAATTTACACGTTTTGAGATTTCCCCACATTTTAATTAACTGAAATTGTCTATTCATTTTTAAAAAGTGGATTTATTACTAGTTTCTGCATACATAAGAAGAAAGATGATACGAAATAAATTTCGATTTCCGTTTTTTGATATATTTACACATTTTCGGATTTCCTTGCATTTCAATTAAGTGAAACTGATTACTTATTTTTTAAAAAGTTGATTTATTATTATATCTTCTGCATATACAAGAAGAAAGTATAAGATTTGGATAAATTTTGATTTCCAGTTTTCGATGAATTTACACGTTTTGAGATTTCCTTGCTTTTCAATTAACTGAAACTGACTACTTATTATTTAAAATGTGGATTTATTACTGGCTTCTGCATGCATAAGAAGAAAGTAGAAGACACGGGGAAAATTTCGATTTCTGGTTTTCGATGAATTTACACGTTTTGAGATTTCCTTGCTTTTCAATTAACTGAAACTGACTACTTATTATTTAAAATGTGGATTTATTACTGGCTTCTGCATGCATAAGAAGAAAGTAGAAGACACGGGGAAAATTTCGATTTCTGGTTTTCGATGAATTTACACGTTTTGAGATTTCCTTGCATTTCAATTAACTGAAATCGACTACTTATTCTTAGAAAAGTGGATCTATTATTTTACCTTCTGCATATATAAGAAGAAAGTATACGATTCAGAAAAAATTTAGATTTCCAGTTTTCGATGATGTTACAAGTTTTGAGATTCCTTGAACTCTAATTGACCATTTTTAAGATTTCCTTTCTTTCTTTCTTTTCTTTTTTTTAGTTCGAACGCTCTATTTCATGGACGACTCGTGCCTATCGGCCAACAGGGGTCGCTGCTGTGCTGCAATTTAATTCCGTTTATGAGAAGGCAGTTGTTTTGTTTTGCTTTGCAAAAAGTGATTGATCTTCAACCACTGGGCGGTACTAGTATATAAATATAATACAATTTCCAAATGTTATAAAAACATTACAAAATATGAATTCAATATATATATCTTAAAAAAAAAAAAAAAATCATGATATGGTACGTAGATAAAAAAATAAAATAAAAATGGCAGGTAATTGACCTTTAGAATACCTATGAGTTATAGGGTCTCAAATTAATATTACTCTACAACCGAGAAAGTTTATTCGGTGGCAATTCTATAGAAAGTTTATAAACAATATTTCTACTGTGCATTTCTTATTCACTGAAATTAATTTAATTGCAACCATATCACTATCAATGACTGACAGGACTATTAGTAAATGAACTTTCTTTATACTCAGGGATGGGAATTAGGCGCAAAACTCATACTAATATTTATTTTTAAAATTTCCGTATAGTATAAGTGAATCATTGATATATATATAGAGATAGATAGATAGTTAAGTTACGACTTCTGCGCAAAATTTTATTAATCATCTACGTTCTAAGTACAACTTCATTTTTCTTAAGCTTATATTTTTATTATAATTATGTATCTTGATGATATACTTTGTGTAAATAAAACGCATATCACCCATTAGCTCTCTTAAAATGTGATTTTGAAATAATTAAATCTTAAAATAGAAAGAATGGAGGACAAACTATTCAGAAATATACTTAAAAGTAATGGTATAAATTAAAAGAAACACAAAACATTGTGTTGCTATTTATGCATTTTCTTTCTTTTTTTTTTTTTTTTCCTTTTTAATAAAAAAGATTTGGAAGTAATATACCTGAAAATATACATAAAGAAGACACTCTCCACTTGTATACATTAAAATTGGTGTTCATTTGTCTTTAAAAAGTAGCAAATATCTATTTTCCTTCTCTTGAAATAAATATCGCAATATATCACCAATATCGATATTAACTTGATGATATATCGCGATATTTAATTTCTGATATCGTCCAGCTCTAGACAAGACTTGATTTGGATTAAAGAATTGAAGATAAATTTTGTTTTGCTGCAAATAGAGACAGAAAATTGTGCGACTGGGTATAGTATATTCCAAAAATATTAGCTAATAGTAGAAAAGGTAGTAAAAATTACTAAAAATAAGTTCATGTTTGCAATATATCCAAATAAGAACTTTATTGGTAATTATACAATCAGAGATTGTCATCTGTAGTTGCTAAGAGTTTATTTATATCACTGCTAATTTCAAGTAATCAAACACTCTTATACGATTTCATTTTAATTATGGCATCTGCAAACTAATGTAAATGTATATGCAAGAAAAACTTATCATAAGTAAATGTAATGTAAAAAGCATATCTGAAATTTAATTTGGATTATTTTAAATTTATACAATACATGAGTTATATAAATGAAACTTTTAGACATAACATGCTATCACATTTAAAAAATTAAAGATGCTGGATATATTTAAATTCCTTAGCATTAATAAATGATGGTTAAGGTATGTGCCTACCCTAAAATTGTCGTTTTGGTGAAAATTTTTTATTTGTTCATTTTATAGGCTACAGATTTAGGATTCCAAAAATACTTTACTTTTGTTTTTACGATAACTAGAAGCAAAGTTATAGTATAAATAATAAACCGGAATACAGTTATATTTGAAAACTACATGGGAATAGACAAAGAACGAATTCAGAAATCGAAACGCCAATCTCTTCAAGCAACAAAGTTATTCAGAAAAAAACGAAATGCTAAAAGAAAATCAAAATTAGTTAAAAATGAAGCAAAAGAGGGCTAGACATACAAATATGGCGAGTTTTAAAAGTCTAAAGTGGCTACAAAATTTTTTGTGCTGTATTAAAATCTTTAAATGTGTGTTCTGAGAAACTGTGTTTTTCGTTATTTTTGTTTGCGATTACATTCATTTCTCAAAATGTATCTAGAATATTGAACTGAAATTTTGCCAATTGTTTTATTCATCTTTAGCTATGTTCTGTAGCAAAATCTAACCTCTTTGTATTTATTTATTGATTTTACTGACAGTGTTTTTGGAGAAGTGAGGATTTGTCTTGTTTTAATTTTGAGCTTTTGTACCAAGTATGGAATATTTCAATAAATTTTACAAGTACAGGAAATCTTTTGCTATAGAACACAGGTAAGTATGTTATTTCTGTCTGTGTAAAGATTATTGAAATATATTCATTAGAATCTGTTATAGTAGATGTGGCGTAAATGAAAATGATCACTAAAATTTTTCTAAATATTGCCTATATTTTAAAAGTTAGTGAAAATTTCATTTAAATTCATAGTTTTGTATCCCGTGGCGGCTCGTGAATGACGTATTGGGGGTGCTGCATCGAAACGTCTAGAAAAAGTATATAGAATAGAATCTTTATTCATCTTATTAGATGATTCGTTTATTTCGACAATCAATGTAAATATGTTGACACTTCAAGAGCCAATTAGAAGAAAAAACTTTCGTTGTTAAAGTGCTGTTTTTAGTCATTAGCCTGCAGCCCTCCCAAAACGTCACTCACAAGCCACCACTGTTTGTATCCCATCTTAATTAAATACATGTGTGTTTCATTAAAATTTTATGTATTTTTAAAAAAGTGCTTTGTATGTAGGCACATACCTTAAAGAAATTTGTCTATGAATTTTTTAGTATTTGGCATTTAAAATATAAAATTTAACTTTTTTTTTTTTTTTTTTTTTGTAGCTTTTCTGTTGCAATTGAGCAGCTAAAACTTTGCCAGTAAATTAAATACACTGTAAATTAATATGTGTAAAATTTTCAAGTCAACTGGAAATGAAAGAGTTTCCCAGTAAGAAATAATTGCCTTAACTCCAAATTAGTTCATGTGATAGACTTATACCATATTATAGTTTAAAATTAATTAATCAGACAATGCTCTTTTTAAATATTTTTGCATACTATATATATATATGTGTGTGTGTGTTTAATGATATTTTAAGTATACTGTTTGTTGTAATAATGTATTTGCTGAGCATTTTTTTAAATTAATTTATTTCAGTTCTTTGATTTGATAATTTGTTTAAATTTAATAACATCAAAACTTCGTGCTGCCAAATTTTATAATTAAGGGACCTGAAAATAAAAAGAGGGGAAGAATGTTATGGATTTTATAAAAATTTCAATAAATTGTCAAAATTCAATATTACTTTCCAATTTTTATTAAAATACTTTAGAAAAGGCTAAGTATCTGTAAAATTTTTCAAGTAGATTAGACCAATCAGACTTTGAAATAGTGTCCATTGGTAGCTATCCTAGTTCATTTTCCCCTCAATTCTTTGGTGACTGCATTTTCCTTCATACAAGATAGTGCACCACACTATAAATGGAACCAACTCCCATCTGCCTACTGTAAAACTTGCAAAGAATTTGTCTTATGTGATTGTCTGGGAGCTCTACATGGAAAAATATATTATTTTAGGATGAGAAAAAATTTAATTTAGATGGTCCAGATGACAATTACTACTACTGGCATGATTTAAGGCAAACCCCTTGCAAGTTCTATGGTAGTCAGATGCAAGGTGGTTCTGTTATGGTGTGGGGCACTATCTAGTTACCAACAAATGATATTTCAAAGCCTGATACCCTTCAAACCACTTTTAGGAGGTGCACATGGAAATTTTATCAAGATAATGCTTGCAGTCATACACAGGGTTGCCACTCAAATAGCAGAATGAAATTCCCTGACTTTTCCAGGTTTTCCAGACGTGTTCTAAGAAAATTCCAGTCTAGCCATATATTGTGCATTGGTTGTATTGAGGGCAAAATAATTATGGTACGACTTGAAAACACAAAAGTTACATATTACTTTGACCTAAGGACAGATTGCCCTCTATGTGGGGGTCTTTCTAAGAGGTCTTGTTTTTAAAAAATGGTGGAAGCTAAGAAAAAAAAACAAGAAAAATGACTCTACGTTGGATGGAAAATTAATTTTTTTTGGCAATCATTGTATGAAATTTCCTGACTTTTTCAGATTCTGGCTAAAATATTCAAATTCCCTGACCAATCCAGGTACTCCAGGTAGCGTGGCAAATATGAAAATAACACGCAATATCATTCAACATATGAATTAGAAGTGGCCATTATGGAGAAATGAAACAATATTCCCGAACCTTTTCTTAAAAATGTAATTAACTTGATGCCAAATTGTGTGCTTCAAGTTATTCAGAGAAATGATGGGGCAACATCTTACTCAATTTGCAAAAACTGTATTTATTTTACATGTGGTCTTATAATTTTGCTACAGTTATTTCTGACAGTCTTATAAATTTGTAACAGTTATTTTGTTTTATAAATGTTTTATTTTTTTCTAAATTAATTTCATTTATGTTAGTTGCTTCATTTTACTGAAAATTTGATGTACTGGTGTAGAATGTTTTTGATTTTCATTGAAAATTTTCTTTTATTACCTAAATATATTGTAATAGTCTTATACTTTTGTAAAAGATTGTACTTCCATAGCCAATTTTTGAGTTAATACTCATTTTAATTCAGAACTCATAACAGACTATCCCTAAATTACTAAAATTAACATAATATTCATCCAGATTATGTAGGTTGTAAATTATGTAAATCATTCAATATTCATTAAATTTCTCTTGAATAAGACTTTTTTAAAATTCTGACTAATTCATGATCAGTAAATTTAAATTTTTAATATATATATATATTTTTAAATACTTTAATTATGATCTATTGATATGCTGAAAAATTATTAAAACTAAGTATGATCAAACACACAGATAATTCTAATAAAGCAAGTACAAAACACAATATATTTATCACACCTTTTATTACGAAAACTTATTTATTAATATAATGTATTTATATCTTAAATAACTCTTCATTTCATGATATATCATACAATACATTCTCACTGAAGTTTAAACATTAACTAAACATTTTATAATATAGCAACTTTTTAAAAATGCACATTAAGTCTAAAGGGAAAAAACTTAACTTCTGAAATATTTTGGTACAAATCTTTTCTTTTTAAGTATACACATATTATAGAATGAGAAAGAAACAAATCATATTTTTTTTATAAGATAGATTAAGACTTTATTATGAAAAAGTATAAATATGAGTTATTATTGATGAGAAAAAATAAAATAAACTGCTTAATCTGATTGCAACAATAAAAAAATTGGTTCATGAAGTATTATTTAAATCAGTTTCATTTGAATATTATGACGAATGATAACATATTTTCGTTGGTCATGAAATTAGATTACTTAGATCATCATTTCATCATGATTAAATTAAAAACACAGCTTTTTTTTTTCCTATCTGCATTTTATCAGATGTATTTGACATTGAAAACATATTCTAACACTTACAGCACAACAGTCAGAGCTACTGAAAATTCTAATAATGATTTCTTCATAGAAGGAATGAAGTCACATTCTTTTAGCATATCAATGATTATAAATCGGTATTTTTTTTTCTCTGATAACATTACATTATGTCTAGACATTTTCCAAACAATATGTACAAAAATACTGAGACACGAATAAGTCAAATTTAACAAACTAAGGAGTTGTACAAGCAGACCAACATTTTTTTTTTTTCTTTTTACTGTTGTTGCAAGAAATTTTGTAAATTTCTACACAAAACTTTTAATAATTCCTAAATAACACAGATGCAAAAATTTATACGTATACAGGATGTGTATCAGTCTAGTATTGCCATAGTTTTCTAAATTAATAAACATTAAAGCACCATATTTAGATTTACAAAGAGTAAAGAACGTAAGTCCAGTTCTTGATCTTGCATTCATACATTATGACATGCAGATAGTTATATAAAAACTTAATACCTGAAAAAAGATACAAATCGAAAATATGCTGACTTTCATTACAATATTCAAAACTATAAGCACACAGACGAAATTCATGCAATAGATAAAATATTTTTTTTAAATATGACAGTAATATGAATTTATAATTTAATTTTTAAAACATAATTTTCAAAAACAATTTAAATAAATAATAATAATAAAAGACTATTATTTTAATAACATTATGACTAAAGATTTAAGCAACTAGGTATCACGAGGTACATAAGAAAAAGGTCTATATATTTTCCTATACAAATAATTTTTACTTGTTAATTGAGGTGAATGCAAAGTTATATATTATATATATATAAATATAAACAATCTCAATCTTTAATAATAATAAAAAATTTGTAAAATAAGTTTGGGGCATCATAGGTTTTTTTAAAAAAAAAGAAAAGTGTACAAAATTTACAATGTACAAAATATTACATTTTTAACAATAATTTGACTAGATTCGGATAACACTTTTACTGTTTACACTGATGCAGACAGGCAAATCACGCACACTCAAATATTAACAAAAACATATATTTAAAAATAACACACTCTTCATAAAAATTTATGTACAATTATATCACGCAGTTCATAAAAACTTAATTTAATTCTCTGCATTTTATTACATCTTCAGTACCCGATGACTACAAGAGTGAAAATAATTGACAAAGGAAATAAAAATAAAAATAAATACAAAATTCTTATGCTTACATACAATAAGACAGACAGACATTTTATAAAGTTAAAATACTAATATATTCAATTCAGATATAATATTTTTCTTTTCTTTTTTTAGTTTAAAGGAACATTAATCATTTTCATATAGATGATAAGTTGGTTGATTTTTAACCCTTTATTTACTGAACTGGACAATGGCATAAGAGATTATCTTATTGATAAAGATGACGATCGAACCAAACTAAATTATTTCAAGGTAAATTTTCATTTACAGTGTTATTACATATTTATAGTTTTCTATTTCATATCTGTACAATAAATTGATTTGATATTTGTAACAGTATTTTGTAGCCAGTGGAATCATCAGAAAAATTTTCAGGAGGGGGCAAACTAAAAACTGTGAATGTTTTGGTATATTTTATAAATTCAGTTCGACTAAATGGTTGATTGATTCAAATGGTTAAGCAGTGTTACCAACTGAAATTTAACCAAATCCTCACTAGCAGATCAAAATGTTCCTACACTTACGATAAAAGTCTCTACTTTAGTAAAAATTCATGGAAAAAAAAATGAAAAAATTAACAATCAATTTCTAATCCCATAAAATTTCTTACAAAATTACCCACAAAGTCCCTTTGAATTAAAAATCTCTCCCTACATCCTGGGAAAAAAAAGAATACTTTTAAAAGTCTCAATGCATAGGGAAAAATCTTATAGTTAGCAACACTGCTATTTAGCAAGTCTGTATATAAGCACCAACAATTTATTTTCTTTAATTTTTTTTCTTTTTTAAAATGTTATTTAAGCTAAATATATATATATATATATATATATATTTTTTTTTTTCAAAATTATATACACACAGCTTGTTCCAAACCATCTGAAAATCTTATTGTCAAGTCAACTCAAACTCTACTCTCAAGAAAAGATTAGAGCCAATCTGATCTATGAGTCCGATTGGTTTATCTTTAATTGGCTCTGCGACATAAATTTTATTTCACAATTTAGGTAATTCTGATCCAAGAGTCTGATTGGTTTATCTCTAATTGGCTCTGTGACATAAATTTTATCTGACAATTTATGTAATTCTGATCCATGAGTCTGATCGGTTTGTCTCTAATTGGCTCTGTAGCATAAATTTTATTTGGCAATTTAGATAATCATCGAACTTTTAACAACATAAATTTTAAGCTTTAAATATAATTATTTTTTACCAATTAGAATTTTTGCCCCCCTTTGTTCTTATGTGCTGATGCCCATGTTTGTAACCACCCTGTAAATTAATTATAACACTCATGAAACATGCCAGTCAAAAACAGTGACAGCTCTCTATAAATTCCTTTCTTGAACAAAAACGGTTCATATGTAACTCATAATGTCAAGTAGTGAGATCAAAGTAAGGTTCTATATCTCTAAATACCTATGACAAATCTTATATCAATTAGATTTGATACCCTTTTTAATCTAATGGTACTTTAAAGTACGGTGAGTAGATAAAGGGTTAAGATAACAATAATAACAGTTGTTATGAAAAATGTTTGTATAGTCTGTCTTACTCCTTTTAATTAATCCATATATTTTGATGGTTTCACTTTCTACTATAAAATATAAATTACATTTTGAAATATTTATTAAAATAACAACAAATATTGCTACTTTAAAATAAAAGATATAAATTATTAAAGTAAACCATTGATATTTATAACAAAGATTACATGCAAGATTTTTTTTTTATCAGGCAAATTTTAGCTAACCAACATGTGTAGACTTACACAGAGATTCAGATAATTTCAGAACAAATGAAAAAAAATAATTTTTTTATTCATAAAAGATGCACTTAATTTAAAAATTAGTGTATGAAAAAGACAAATACTGAATAAAATACACACAAAACAGTTTTTAAAAATTTTCAATTAAAACAAAAATTAAATACTTTCTATACCCGATTTAAATAATTAATTAGCATCAACACAAACTGATAAAATGGTTCTCTGTTCATTATGTTTTAAAAACTATGTTATTTTATGGTAGCCATAAAAATCTTTTTTCTTCTTTAATACTCTCTGTGAAAATTGAATCATAAAATACAGATTAAAAATAAATAAAATCATTTAAGTTGTCAAAGTAAATCTTATAGAAGCACACTTTTATTATAAAATAGTTCGCACAATAATATATTTTTACAGACTAAAAAAATACCTTTACATACAATTTTACCTGAAATTACATACAAAGAGCAAAATAAAAATTCTTCCCTAAACAATATTTAATTTTAGAAAAGGCCTATTTATTTATTTATTGGTTTCAACTGAAGTTACCAGACATCCTGCTCTATTCAAAGTTATCTATTACAAAATGGCAACTATATTTTTATTATCTGAAAAAAAATAGCCCTTTCACTAAAAAAAAAAAAAAAAAAAACTGTTGAATATCAATTATTCTTCATCAGTTTTCAATTTTTTCAAATTTGTAAGATATATGTTGAACATTTAATTCTAATAAATACATTTTCTTATTAAATATTTTATATATATATATATATATTTTTTTTTAATAAAATGTTAAAATACTTACAAAATTTTAATCAGATATAAATGTTGATTTTTTTAAAAATAGTTTTCCCTAAGACATTTTATGTGCAAATATTAACATATTATTTAAATTGATTAACAAAATATGTTATGAAAATAAAATAATTTCAAAATCAATCCAAAGAGAAATAGCAAAAGAACTAAAAATATCTGTATGCACTGTAAATATAATTATCTATAAAGTAAAGTAAGAAAAGTCGTTATATATATAGATATACATATAAACAAGAGAAAATTGTAATAGGATGTTTCAGTATGTTTCTCCATATAGTATATTGTTTACTTTAACTCTATTGTACTTCAAATAATTTGAGCCAATAGGTCATAATGATAAAGAATTTTTTGTTGTGTCTTTGTAGAAATCTGCAAGTGCTAGATTCACCGATATCCATACATTTCTTGCGACAGTGACCTATAACATGTATATCAATTTTCAGCTCAATCGGATAAAGCATTTAGATACTACTGCACTTCAAATAATTTCGGCCCATAAACCATAATAATAAAGAATTTTTTGTTGTGTCCCTGTTAAAAACTTTAAGTGCTAGATTCTCTAAAATTCATACAATTTGTGTGATGATGCCCTATAAAATGTATATAAATTTTCAATTCATTCGAGAAAGGTATTTAGACGCTATCATACTTTAAATAACTTGATCTATAAGTGTCTCACCAAAATTTATACAGTTCATGTGATGGTGACCTACAACATGTGTATAAGTTTTCAGCTCAATCGGTATTTAGATGCTATCGCATTTAAAATAATTTCAGCCCATAGGCTATAATGATAAAGAATTTGTTGTGTCCCTGTAAAAAAAAAAAAAAAACTATAATTGCAACATTCATCAAAATTTATTCGATTTGTGTGACGATGACCTGTAATATACATATAAGTTTTCAGTTTATAGACACTATCGCACATTAAATAATTTGAGCAAACAGATAATAATGATAAAGAATTTTTTGTTGTGTTCCTGTAAAAAAACCATAAGTACTAGATTTACCAAAATCTATACAGTTCCTGTGACAGTCACCTATAACATGTATATAATTTGTTTGTTCGAATAAGGCATTTAGACACTATCGCACTTTAAATAATTAGAGTCCATAAGCCATTATGATAAAGAATTTTTCTTTGTGTTCTTGTAAAAAAAAAAAACTATAAGTGCTAGATTCACCAAAATCAATAGGGTTCATGCTACGGTGACCTACAACATGTGTACCAAATTTCAGCTCATCCGAAAAAAAGCATATAGATGCTATTGTGTTCACTCACACACATTATACACAACAGATCACTGTAAAATAGCAAAAATGTACTCAGGAGACTTCAAAATGTATAGATATACCAAAATCTGAATGTTGA
Source organism: Salticus scenicus (assembly GCA_963930645.1). Lineage (NCBI taxonomy): Eukaryota > Metazoa > Arthropoda > Arachnida > Araneae > Salticidae > Salticus > Salticus scenicus. The sequence continues at coordinate 43,258,853 of OZ005650.1, forward strand.
ATTTTTGTCATGATTACAATACTTTCCTTAAATAGTATGTTCGGAAAACAAAAAGTTCAATTCGTGAAATCTGTATTGATGAGCATTCAACCAGAAAAATGGAGCTCAAGTTGAGCATATTGAATCAAATCAAATTAAATAATTTACTAATCAAATAGAGAGTTTTCCCAAAGCAATTCATCCTAAATAAATAAAATTTGGGCCATGATTATGTGTATTTCGAATTAAATAATATTAAAAATCCTATAGTAAACATGTTATTTTTTATTAAATCTCTTATCGATAGGGTATTTTAAGTTACAGCTTCACAGTTCAGATTTATATGTTTCAATGCTTAACATATTTCTTTCAATTAAACTTTTTGAATATTAATTATTCATGCATGTGTTATGTTATTGTAGACGGCATAAAATTAATTTGTATATGCATGTATGCATACACATGCACATATACTTATAAAAAATTTTAAAGGTATACATCCCAGAAAAAAATTACTATACATCTGCACAAGGTAAAATTTCAATTTAAATTAAATTAGAATTTGTATTAAATTTAAAGTAGTCCTAAATAAAATATATCTACAAATCTATAATATATTACTGTGTAGATCTATTTGTAAATATTTAACTAAGTATAGCAATAATTTAAAATGTAATTTTTTTACTAACATTTGTGAATTTTTCCTCATTTATAAATATTGAGTTAAAATTAGAAGAATATTTAAAATTTTTAAGCAATATATTTTATTCAGCTTTGCAGATAAATCATTAAAGCTAACCTTTGAAAATGATTAAAAAAAAAAAAAAATAAATAAATAAATTGAATTAAATTAAATAAACAAAAGTAAATAATAATATAAATATATATACCTGCTATATACATAAACATTAATGCAAAAATTATTATTAAAAACTTTTCAAAAATTGTGAATTTATTTTTTAAACGGTATTATTAATAATAAAAATTTTTATTTACAGGTATAAATAGCTGTAAATATTAAAGATTAAGAATACAAGAAAGCAATAACATTAAAGGGGGGAGGGGACAACTGTGATACGCTTGCAAAAAGCAAGAAAGAATCCATCTGCTATTTTTAAATTAATACAACCCTTAGGAATAAGTAGAAGATGTTTATAAGAGAATATTTATTTCCCTCTATATATAGAAGATAGATATAGGGATTTTCAAAGAATAGAAGACAGACTAAGAACAGGACAAACTCGAATAATAAAAATATCCAAGGCCATCAACAAAAATATTTAGGTATAGAAAGAAAAATTTCTCTCGGATCGATGTCACAGAATAAATCTATCTTGGGATGAGCATTTATCGCCGACAAACAGGACCAGTGTTAACTCTAGATCAGAGGAGAAAGAAACTAGAAAAAAATTTTAAGACTGAAGAAACTTATAACTCAGAGTAGACTTATTCGAACTTTTCCAAATTTTCTGACTATTTTTTATCATTTTTCCTGATTCTTGCTTTTTATTTCCTATGAAAATTTCACAACACTAGCAAACAATTCAGCTATTTAAAATAGTGAGTTTTCAAACACAGATTATTTCCACAAAATTTGTAGAAATTCATTGATTTTTCCAGATTTGTTTAATTCCCTGACTGCTAGCCAGCTTGTAACTGAGAAAATGACAGTGTCTACGCTCACGATTCACAAGAAACTGCTGTTACTATCAGCAGTGTCCAATTAGGGAACAACCTCTCTTCATTGGTGGTTTAGTCAGAAGTCTTTCATAAAGGTATCAGTGATCTGCACTTCTATGAAAAATTTCAAAACACTGCAAAAGTTTTCAGTAATGTTGTTTTAGGGAAGCCTGTAAATGAAACCCTATTGTCTATAAAATGCATGGACTTTTCAACAAGATCCAATCCCAATTTAACTAGCCAAAATCAATCTAGCTTTCTCAAAATGTATCTGATTTTATCAATGCTCAGAATTTAACTTTCAATAGCCATGATCGCAATTCTCTTGACTACAAATTGTGGTCAGAAATAGAGAGGAGCCCTGTAGTAAAACACAAGCTAATTTAAACTGTTTTTAAAGGGTCTATGGAATAAGTTGTTATCCAGTTTCTTCAGAATGTTGTGCATACTACTATTGATGAATACAAACAGATCATTTAAAGAAATATATCAAAAACAAAGGAAGCCATTTTGAAGAAATTATTTGTCTAAAGTGTTTCAATGTGACACTGTACAATAATATGTTTGCAATATATTTATGGCCGACTAGGTATATATTAAATTAAATCCAAACAGTAAATTGCTTTAATTACATAAGATGTTAATATTTTACACATATATTACTGTATTTATCAGTTTGTGCTTTATTCATAAAATTTTACTGGAGGACTTAGAATCGATATTTAGTTTTAATTAATTTCAAGTCAGAAAATCATATAAATTCTACCATCATGAATAATTTGATCATTTTTTTTTTTTTTTTTCAATAATTTGACAAGCAGAACATACAATATTCAAATTAGGTAATTAATCTCACTTGCTAAAGGCAATAATAATTAAATATTATTCATTACAAATTGAAAGAAAATTAAAAATTTTGTTTTTCATAACAACAGTGTGCTATTATTTTTTTAGTCTGATTTGTTGTTTCTTAAAAAGCTGCCACACGTTTTAATTTCTGACTGACACCTGTTTGAAACAATGTAATAATCTATGATCAAGGCACAGAATAAAAATAAAAATAAACCAAATAACATATAATTGTAAAAAAATACAAACCTTAGCCATTTATAGTCTACCGAATCTTTAAAAGATAGTAATTATCCAATAGAAAATCTAAATAATCCAATCTTAATCACAAATATTCCAGTAAGCAAAGTAATAATAAAAGTATCAATACTATAAATTGACTACAACTTCCATTAGGGTTGCCAGACTCTTTTTTTTCTCTTTTCTTTTACAGGGGGATTTTCTTGATATTAGTTTATTAGATATTTATCAACTACTGAAATGTTTCATTTTCTATCATTAATAGACCAACAATGCTTTCCTTAAAGAATTTTTTTTTTTTAAACACATACACTTTAAAACATTTTTTAATGCAAAATAAAATAATATATATAGAATTTTATAAATTCAGCCTATTTACATGAAATTTTTGCCCTTAGAAACATTTCTTTCTCTTGTTCAATACTCATTTGCATATAACGGTATAAGTTAAAAAAGCGTGTTAGAAAAGTAACATTAATTAATCAAATTAAAATGTACACTGAGAATATTGACAAAATTACTGAAAATATGATATTTAAAAGAAAATGGAAGAAATCATTGTATAAAAGCAGCTAAAATGTATACTGCAAAATAAGTTTGAAAAGTGTACCACTTAGCAAAAAATGTATAATCTGGCAATCCTAATTTCAATTCACATCCCCCCCCCCTTTCTTTAAAGCATAGAATAATGTGGCTCACAGTTATTATTATACTAATTTAATAATATTAGATTTACCATATTGAAGTGACAAATATCTCCTTTTTTCATATTATCTTTTGTCTTATGTGATTTCTTATTTATAGCATGTTATACATTATAGTAATACAAATTTCTATAGCACTGTTTAATAAGTAATATAACATAAAAAAAAAAAAAAAAAAGAAAAAAAGAAAGAAAGATTTATGACTTAAAGAAAGTAGATCAAAATAGAATTCAAAAATATATATACAGTAACTGCCACTTAATAAATTCACTGGTTAATAAAATCAGCCGCTTAATCTGATCAAATTGACAGGACCGGAATCAAATCAGTACAAACTACTTTTAAAGTCGTCGGTTAATAAACTCAAAAATATCTACTCAGCAACAAAAATATCATTTATACTCACTCAAAAAATTTTATTTGCATTGTGATTTTTTTTTTTTTTTTTTTTTTTTTTTCATTTTAAATAGAAAAAACCCTCCTTTATCACTCATTGTCGAAGATTTACAACACAGTTACAAATTAAACATGCCCCATAACTTATCTCCCTAACAATTTCAAGGAATGTATTCTTCAAAGTGCCGTAATAAATTACAAATTTGATTTGAAATTATTATTATTATTTTTTTTTAATTATTAAAAGGCAATTTCTAGTTCTTATTTTGAAATTATTATAATTCATTAGGTTTAAACGGAGAGATTTTAAATTTATAAGAACAGCTTGAAGTTTTGGCAAAGTAATGATGACTTTCCTAAAAGAAAAGCGCATGGGAATTTGGAAAGCATTTAATTTACTTATCAAAGGTGCAATTAATTAATTAACTATCTCTTCAAAAATTAATTAATATTGTTTATTAATTTCATTACTCTTTACCTTTTGAAGTTTTTTCCAAGTTCAAAGAAGTAATACCTTTTCCTTAAGTGCAGGAACGTTCGCCAGATATAAAAATCAGCCGCTTAATAAAATCACTTTTGATCAGAACCAATGTGATTTTAATAAGCGGCGGGAACTGTATATATATATATTTTTTTTTTACAGATGCAGAATATTTTGAAAGATAGAACTATCCTAAAAGAAAGAAATTCTTAAAAGGCTATTTTTTTTTTCAGATAAAAGTTTTGCTCAAGAAGTTTTCATAAATGCTTTACTGATAGCATGTTTAAAGATAAAATACTGAGTTAGCTACCAAACAAAGAGAGGTTAGAGACTGGAATACTCAATGGCAAGGTAAAATACTTTTGCCATTAAAATAGGGTACTTACATATTAGCCTGTTAAAAAAAAAAAAAAAGAAGAATCTGTACAACTAAATTTAAGTAAACTGGCAAAAGTTTTAAAGGTTTTGAATCACAGCTTATTTACTAATCATAGCTAACAAAATCTAAATTATATTTCCCATAAAAAAAAAAAAAGTTTTAAAGGGATTGATTCAGGTTTTAAATTTTGGAGTCCATTTGTGTGAAACTTTTACTTGTTTTTGTGGAAAATAATAATAATATATAGCTTTTTTTTTTTTAAGCAGCCCCTATGTTTAATATCAATTTAATAATGTTTCAAGTATAAGCAGTTATTTGACATAATAGGGAAAACATGAAAATTTTTTATAATAAAACAAAATTTTTTGAAAGGGCTTTTCTTTTCTCTATTTCAATTTTGTAAAAGTGCTGATAAATTTGAATTATGAAACAGCTCATTTTTTTAAGTGGAATTTTGTGAAAGAAGAACTCAAGGGTTCCAATTTTTGTCTGGATTGACTCCTGATTTTAAATAAAACATTTTCTGTTACCCTGGTATTTAGCCAGAGTTTTTGTTTTGGAGAAAATGGTGAACAGGCTAAGACATACGCAACAAGAACAGCAATTAACAATCAAATACAAAAGAAAAAGAAAAGGAAAACAAAATTAACTTTGCATTCACCAACACTTACTTTTTTAACTACAGGACTTAAAAAGAAAAGATAAATGCAACTATTGCAACTTTCTAAAATGGAGAAAAATATTTTTTAAAAAAATCTCATACAAAAATGATACAACAGATATAGCGATTACAACTCAGTAACAAATTCTTAGTAAACATTTTTTTCCCCCCATTTCATGAATGACAACAAAAATTAAATAATATATCCAAAACTGTATCGATATACTGATAAGCTTTTCAGGAAAGTGAATGAAATTTCTAAAAATAACAAGATAAAAATAAAAGTCAACATTTCACAAATTTACAAATGTATATCACAGTACTTTCCTTATTTGTATGAATTGTAGGGAAAAAGAAAACTAAAAAATGATCCTTGTTCAAAAATTATCACTAAGTATTATAGTTGATTTAAAAACAGACAGAACAGTTAATGAACACGTGGACAGACATATATCATATATTTACATTCAAAATAAATTAAGAACACATAGAAATTTTACATAAAATTACAAGAAAGACTTTTTTAGATGGTCTTAATTTGGTATGAATGTATAATCTAAAAAAAAAATTGTACTCGTATAATAACTAATTTTCTCATTAAAATATTCACATTTTTACAAGTTCCATGAATAACAATTTATAAATAAAAAATAATAAATACCAACGTAAAACAAAGACAATTTTAATCTTAATAAAAACATAATATATAATACAATTCTTAGCTTTTTGTCCTTAAATAATAATTTAATAAGACGTAATAATATGAAACAAATTATTACTATCTCATAAAAATAAAATATATTTTACATCTGTAAAAATATTACATTAAATAGTATTTTGGCATGATACTATTACAAATGTTTAGTTGCACAAATCACACAGGTTACACCATAAAGCTTATGAACATAAGATTATTTACTCTCTCCATTCAACAAAAAATCTATTTAAAAAAATAAAAAAAAGATGAAATACAGACAATAAATATTAATCAATAAACGGCATTTAGAAGGAATATGTTTAGTTAAAAACATATACTACTTGAACTGATCTAAAATATAAAATTACTATTTATAAACAACTTTGCTTCCTCTCTCTCAACATATATATATATTTTTTTCTTTTTCAAATAACAATATTAAGAACCAGGGTTCCCTTATTATTAATAAGAACTAAAACATAAGTATAATTTATTAAATGTTTAATTTTTTTTTTTTAAATAAGCTAAACATTAGAAATTATATTTCATTTTGTTATTATAGTAACAATATTTTAATTTGACAAATGAATGTAATTAGTGCTGCAATAAATAAAATAAAATAAAAATATACATAGGGTAAGCGCACCTGTAGTGGGTATTCTTAAAATTAAATTCTGAAAACAAACTTTCTAATTCTTGTATAGGTTCGAGAAGCATTCAGGATTAGTGTTAAACTCCTGCACTAATGTCTTGAACTACAAATATTTCTAGCCATCATTAAGGAGACAAAATTTTATTCAAAGCCACAAGAGAAAAAAATGGCAATTTGAACTTTCTGTCATTTTGCCATTTTTTCCTTGTGATTTCGAATAAAATTTTGTTTCCTTTGACACCGCTTATTTTAAATTGATTTCTAGTAGCCTTTGTTTTCATATAAATAAAATAAGTATGCAGAATTTATTTATTAGGCTAAATTTTTAATTTTGTATTCACATATATTTTTAAAGGTAATCATCAAGACTTTAAAAATCTCAAAATTTTTACATGCGCTGTAAGACATGTTAGTCTGGATAATGCATGTTGGACTTTTACATGTCCAAATATCCTATTAAATGTATATTAATAGAAAACATTCACATATCCATTGAAAAGAATTTAACAATTATACCTATATTAATTTTTTTTTTTTTTTTTTTTAATTTAAATAAAAATCAAAGACAAGACGCTATATTATAATGCACTTTATTTTTGGAAAGATATTTTTGATTAAATATTTGCAGGTCTAACTGGGCATGTAAGAGGGGGAAAATACATGCCTAATTTGAGTCTTTACATGCCCTGGCATATTGGCCAATATAATTTTTGAGTTCTGGTGTCCACTAGTACCACATAATTTCCTCATGACCAGTAATAGGCAGTCCTGTCCACTAATGGTTCATTTCACTCTTAACCTTCCATTAATTATTTTCTCGACACCGATAGTCACATGCAATCCCAATATTTCAATTAAAGTCTATGCTTTTTATTAGAGTTTCAATCACAGAAGATATTACTCACAGAAACATGCGACTAACAGAAGGCTAAAGCAAGATCCAGTAGTTGACACAGTTCAGTATCCTCTCAGTATCTCCTTAGTATTCTTGCAGAATGTGGAAAATAATATCAATTCATTTCACACAATATTAGATTGGAATGCTTCAATATATTAATAAACTTTTTTTTTTTTCTCGAAATTTTTAGAAGAGATGTCTTATTTTAAATAAAACAATGTGTTATTATAGCTGTTAATTTTTTTTAGATTTATTTTAAATTTAGGATACAAGTTCATAAACATATACTTTTAAATCTTTTAATATATTGGTGAAACAGAAAATACCTTTTGCTAATAAAATAGACATTTAGAATTAGTTTGCACTTTATTTCCCCTTTTCTGACAAAAGTACTGGAACAGAAAAGTTGTCCACTACTGGTGCATTTTAAGCTTCTGGAAAAATTAACTTTTCATGTATAAAAAGTATTAGCATTTTTAATATAACATTCTTTACAGAAAAAGTTAATTGAGGTACTGAATACTGCTGTAGTTGCAGGCTTTAAAATTAAGAACAGTATACAAAAAAAAAGAAGAAGAAAATGTCCTTAAAATGTCTACTACAGGTACAGTTACCTTCCAAAATAAAATAGATATAAAAATAAATAAACAAATACACTTGGATGATTATTTATGGATAATACAACACTAAATTAGATTACAATTAATTATGACTAGAATGGTACATACATATAATTATTATTAAAAAAAAAAATTGTTTGGAAATATATACAAACTAAACCCCTTCAAAAAAAAAGATATGATGTTGCAATTTTCAAATATGTATGTTATTCAAATCTAATTAAATATATATACATACTAATTCTACAGTTATTTTATTTTTAGATTTTAAATACAAAAGATATATTTACTTATATTTATCTTTTTTAGTCGGAGAAAGCAAAAATTTAAAAATACTATAAACAAAATAAAACAACAACAACAATAAAATAAATAATTTATCTACAAGTAGGATAGTAAATATATATTGTATATATATTAAAGAGAGAGAGAGAGAGAGAAGAAAGAAATAATAAAAAGAATATAGCTCTTATATTATTTGCAACTGTTTAAATTCCAAAATTTCAGAAAAAATAAAGTTTAAAAAATACAGATGTGTTTATGAAGGATGTTGGCCTATTAGATTTTATGCCATATAACATTTACATTTCAGTTCAAAATAATAACAATAATAATATTCTTTCAAATAAACTAAATCTTGAAGTAGAATTTAATATATGACTATTAGAAATAACATATTGAGTAATCTATTCTTTATTTTACATAAAATAATTTCTGCTCAAATGAATTTTCGAAAATTAGTATGCATCACTAATGCATAATGATTAAGTATAATTAAATCAGAATATATTTAATGCATTCGTACAATGTTAGGCACACAGTTTTCTTTTAAAAGAAAACTATTAAAATTTTATCATAAGAATAGAAGATTAGAACTCATACAATCCTAAATTTACAAAATTCACAATTACATTTTAGACAAATTCTGTGAAAATGTTTACCTAAAATTTAAAAATATCAATCAGCAAATGTTAGTTGATCTTTTCGATAAATTCTGCTATAAACAATAAACAGACAAATTTATTAAAGCAGAAATAAAAATAAAACTACATCAAAAATTAACACAGTTGATTTCTCTTATAGCAAATATAGAACACTACATTATAACAAACAAAACATTTATCCCATAAAATTTTCTAATATGTATTACATACCAGTATAACAAATCCCTGTAGCATAACAACTAAAAATATAATCCACTAAAGTTTTTTATAGTGAGATTCAACTGTATTAATTTTTTTTTTTTTTTTTCTAAGTCTTAAAATATTAAAATTGGAACCCTGGAGTTAATAATATATTAGAATGTAAACAAAAAGAACGTGGAATTGAAATTCTGCAAAAATGAAAATTAAGCTACATGGAATTTAGCTTAATAATAATAAAAAAAAAAAGATATATCTGCAATAAAGAAAAAGAAAGTTATTAATAATTTATTAATTCAATTAACAAATGATTTTCCAAGGAAACATTTAACATAAGCTGTAAAGGTTATGTGTGTGAGTATATATATAAATATTTTAGAGAATTTATTTATAGAGAACTTATATTTTTACAGATTCATGCAAATAAAGTTAGTTAAACAAAAAAAATTTTAAAAATCCTTTTCAAAAAATTTACTTTAAGATGCTATACAAAGTTTTGAACATTCGCAAAAAGTTAAGAAAATTTTAAGAGTAAGAAAAGAGCAAATTTGTGTTGAGCATGATGCTAATATTAAGGTATACATACCCGTCCAAAATAATTGACTCATTCAATTCAACAACAGTACTAAAATAAGAAAATTAAAAAAAGAAAAATCGTTCACAATTTCAAACCTCTAAGACAATACAATGTGCAAATATACATCTAAATGCATTACTATATGGTACGGCAAGATTTCTGTACAATTAGGCTTTAGCTACTGCTAGGAAGCTCCTTCCTGAACTATCACTTTTACAGAACTAGCTTGCTGCAAAGACGATGCAGGTCCATTGGGAATATTTAAAGTATGCATTGGTTGCTCATTTGTGCCACATATCACACTGTCAGCATTGCACCCTGCTTGAACCATCAGAGAGTCACTAGCTCCTAAAGACACTTCTGCATTCAGGTCAAGCAGAGGATATTTACCAACTAATGTATTTGAATAAGGTGAACCACTTTGGGATGTTACAAGGAATCCATTCTGGTATGCTAACTGTGAAAGAGCAAGGATTTGATCAGGTGTATTGAGCAACCAATGATTTGAATTAAGGCCTCCTGAATTTGCCAAAAGAGTGGCCTCATCAGTCATATTGCTCACAGATGTAGGTGCCACAGAGAAAGTAGTTTGTGGTATAGGTGGGGCATTAGATGTGGACTGACCAAGGTTATATAACACTGTAGATAACAAAGAACTGTTGTTCAATAGTCTAGCATCATTTGAAGTAGGTACAGTATTTGCTAGATTAGGCATAGTATTTATTACATTAGGTACAGTACTTGCAATATTAAGTGTCGAGGAGGTATTTAAAAGTGTTGGTGAAAATGGAGCATCTATGGGTAGATGTTGAAGCCCTGTTAAAAGTTCAGAATGACCATTGAGCATATGAAGATGTGATAAATCAGAATTAACAAGTGGTAAATTTATGGCATTAGAAATAAGAGTACTTTCTGATACATGTGGTAGATGATTTTGGTCCAGGCCATCAGGAGCCATTGCTGATAATGCTTGAGTGAAGGAATTCAAATCACTAGTAGAAAAGCTGCTAGAAATAATATTTAAATTATCAATATGGCTGCTATTTATATCAGGAAAAGAACTGTCATCAATTGCACTTGTCAGATTTTCAGCACCCAGTAAACCTCCATGAATTTCTATGGAGCGTTCGAGTTCTTCAAGATCAGGTCCAGTATTACTTGATGACAATTTAGCTAAAGATTCTTTAGCTAAGTGGACGTCTTTAGAAACAGCAGCCAAAGCTCTTTCTAATTCTTCTGTTTCTTCAGTTGTTGGAATATAATCACCATTTTTAGCATCTAAAATAAAATTAAAGTGATATAAATAATATTTATAAAAGTAGAGCTCATTAGTTAAATTTCAACATTTTCAGAAGCCATGACCCTCTTTTTTTTATATTTATAGGTATTCTCCAATGCTTATTTTTGAAACTTATAATATAATGACATAAAATAAAGAAAAAAGGAAATATACACCCGAATTCAGTAAATTCTTTCTTAAGCAAATTACTGTAGAAAATTATATTCATTTTAACAAACTAATTAAAATATTACAGGACTTTAACCACTTCACCGGCCACTGTAGTGTGTGGAAGGCTACATTTACCCCCCGAATTATCTCGGAATGGCCAGTGAAGTGGTTAATATCAGCAGATTTTATTTTAATAATTTTTATTTGTAATATGAAAATGTGTTTTGTGACAGAGATAAAAAAGAAAGCCAAATACATAAAACAAGATTTACAAATCAAAAAAGAAAAACTGAAAAACTTACCGACAAAGAGATCATTAAAAGCATCATCAGGAATTTTATTAAGCACTTCAGTAAAATCATGTTCTTCTAACAACTTAGATGCTTGATTTGCAAGCTCAGCAGCATCTAATGGTAATTCTAAATTTTTATCAATAGCACCTAAAATTTTGAACAAAACATTCAAACTAAATATTTTCTGAATGAAAAGATTAAATTATTGAAATAAAAGATGCATATACAACTGCTAAAATGCAACTGAAACTAATTCTACTTTATATTAAAAAATAAAATAAGAATGAATACTTAATTTTTTATTTATTATAATTCTGTACCATATTCTTTCTTCCCCCCCTTTTTTAGAATATTATGAATCAATATTATATATAATATAGGGTACTTCTACTTCATATGTCAAGATACACCAAAATATCTCAAAAGGAAAGCAAATTTGCTGAAAACATTGATTTCAAAAGTTTTGTGGATTTAAATGATTTATCCCATGAGGGGATTACAAGTGGGCTCCATATCCACTATTTATTTATCAAAAATAGAGTTTTTAACCTACGAAATTGATGAATAATACAGAAAATAGGATTTAACCAACATTAATTATTTAGCATATTTATAATTTATATGCTACAGTTTATACATTTATTTACACGATGTCAAGGGGACTGATTTAAAATGACGCATATTATAATTTTCTATAAACATCTTTGATTACAAATTTAAATCTATATAAATATAATTTTTATGTAAAATTAATAGTTTAAAAGTTTTTAAAAATAGCATTAATTTGTTATTCCATAGTAGTATTTAAAAGTTAATAATTAAATTTCAAAACATTTATCAGGAAAATGAGAACAATCACATCTTAAGGAGCCACTTCACGTACAGTCAACAGAAGCCCAAGCCAATATTATTCTATGGGAAATTTTATTTACTTATAAATCCTTAACTAACACATATTTTTAAATTCTGTTCTGACATTCAGAAAATTCACAATTGTTAAATTGATAAATATTTTATTAGGTAAGCTATAAAATACATATTTTCAATATGTGAAATTTTTCATTTTACAGTTTCAAAATAAAATATTTCAAAAATCCATTTTTAAAAAAAGTCTGTCAATTTAACAGTTGTGAATTTTCTGAATAAGAAAACAGAATTTGTAACTTAATGAGTAATAAATAAACAAAAATTTCCCATAGAATAACATTGGTTTGAGTTAAGTGCAGAGGGCCTTCATTGCACACCTTAAAGTAATAATTATGATTGCTTCGCTTTAGTATAAATGCAATATACATTGCATATGTTAAGTACCAATTATTAAACTACTTGTATGCATGCAGGTAAAACTAATCACAAAAAATCTTCAATATAACATTCCTTGTGACTTATGATGTAGCTTTAGAGCTGGTTCCTTTTTCCCTTTGCAGAATGTTACAGCAGAATGTTCAGCCATTGTTGAAGAGTGTTATGCTTAAAATTGCATAGCACTTCCCATTAATATAAATTTAATTAATTTTAATACTTTAATTATTCAAATGTAAACTAATCTTAAATTATATTAATTAAAAAACAAAGTGAAATTACTACTTAAATAAATTAAAAAACCTTTTACTACCTCGTTGTTGGCCGTTAAATCTTTCGGTCGGGATCCCGACTCTCATCAGACGGCTTCTCTGTTCCCGACCGAAAGATTTAACGGCCAACAATGAGGTAGTAAAAGGTTTTTTAATTTATTTAAGTAGTAAACTAATCTTTTAATTAAATTCAAATAAGCACAGCATAGGATCCGAATGTATGCTAAAAAACATTAACTTTCATACCATTCCCATTGAAATAGCTCAATAAATTAATAAAATTCTTTCAAATTTTTATCGCTTTAAAACTGCACAAAATAAATACGAATATTTGAACTTCTTCCTACAGCCATATTTTCCGGTATTTTCCTCTCCTTGGAGATGACTGACTGCAGTGGAGATCTTTCCTGTTCTTTTTGGAACTTCTGCAGGAAAGTGGCTGAGCTTCACTTCCACTTTCGATCACTGGTGGAGAATGCTGCGAAACTTCAAATTTTGGCTGAAAAAAGATCAGTTTGGCAGAGTGCTTGAAGCTAGCAGTAGAGGCCAAAGCCGGGTTTTAGCCATGCTGTCAGTCCTATATATTCTCATTCAATCAAATGGCTTCAGCTATGTATGGTCATTACATTTCAATGAGTAGAAAAATATTATATATTTGTGCCTCAGTGTCTATCAGCAGCTAAATAATACATTTTTGTATCTGAGCAACAATCTTTAATTAAATGTGGACATTCCTTAGATGAGCAGCGTTATATATTATATGCCTGAGAGAAACTAAATATTTTTGTATTTCATGCCAGGGTTTAAGCTGAGTTCAAAATTTCTTTAACAAAAAAGCTAAAAATCACTGGGGGAAAAAAAAAAAAAAATCTTAGCGAAATGCTAAAATACAAGCATGCTTATGAATACCAGTAAGGAGAAAAGCATCATTATATTAATAAAAAGTTGCCGCTTTGATTACAGCACTCATGCCTACTTTGTTTTGCCTGACACATATTAAAAAAATATTTTTTTTTCATCATTTAATAAAACATTTTTAGATTATAATTACTGATAAAATAACAATTAATTACAAAAGTAATAATTTATCATGTTTTAACCTCGAAAATTCAAGATCTCCAGGATCACGGCAATTCCAGATTTTAGAGGTTTGTGGAAATAGATTTTTACATTGATAATAAAAGAAACATGCCACATATGTGCTATTATTACTTCTTACAACAAGTTATGATTAAACTGCTGAATTAAATAATAAAATGGAGAAATGCGCTCCGGAACTTTATTAAAAATATTTAGGGCTGTGCCGATTAATCAGTTTGGTTAATCGATCAATGCTTAGTCCCGATCAATTTTTTTAATCGAGTTAATCGGATCGATTAATTCGATAAAAATTTTCAAAATCCGATTAAAATTTTCAAACTACGAATTAAAGTAAAAATGCTGTTCTTCCTACAAAATATTTTTTCACATATTTTCCTAACAAACATTCTAAGAAACATTCATCAAATAGTGAAAAAGCAAAATAAATAAATAAATAAATAAATAAAAATAAAACCTCACAAAAGAAGATGTTGCACTTTTGTTGATAGAGAAAAGGGGGAGGACAGTTATTAAACAAAATGTTGCTTAATGTGCATGCTGGAGCAACACCACCTGTCTGTAGCCTTCTACAGAAAGTGTTGGCTAGGGCAATAGTATTCTCAGAAACAAGAAGCTTTCAAAAAATGGAAATGCTAAAGATAAAAAAGAAAAGAAAAGAAGGGATTGAGATTTCCACTATCCCTCTGATGGGGAAAATGTCAACAGAGTTTCACAATATCGTCAAGCGTTTATTGTCTGTTCAGAATTGCTGATAGTAACTATCGAAGTAGAAACAGAAAATAACATTCTGTGTTCTAGTCTGAAGTGATAAAGAAGAACTAACTTGTTAGATAAATCCTTGTCGAATGGTCTTCTTAGATTGACTAAGAACATGATTTGACAGGGATTTATTTAACAAAACAGTATTAACTCTACTTTTCTTATATAGGAATTTTTGCTAGTATTCGGATACTTTTGTTACCAACTGTACACAATATGAGAGTTTTATTCAGCATTGAAATAAAATTATATATTATATATAAATGAAAACTGATTAAAAATCCGATTAATCGATAAATGAACTATGATTAACCCAGTAAAAACTGTTAATCGGTTCCCACCCCTAAAAATATTATTTTACTGTTTCTTGAGGTGAGGGGATAATTAAAAGAAAATTCTGTGATTTTGGATACCATAAATAAACTTCAGTATTTCCTCTTTCTATGACACAATCTTAACCCTCAAATGAAATAAAAATATGCAGATGAAAGAGTTAGTTTAATTAGTCTGCCTGTGTCTTACATCAAGGTCCAAGAGCAATGTGTTAGAAGCAGGTCAGCGGTTTTGTTAGAATATTGAAGGAATGTGTTTACGGAATATTAAGCCTTATTTATTTATTTGTATTAGCAGCACTTAAGCGACTTTATATTTTAATGATTTTACTGAATGTTTATCCCACAAATCTTAAGGGGAAAAAAAAATTCTCACTTCTGTAAAATAAATAAAATACAAGCTATAAAATAACAGTAAAAATCAATTGAAAAATGAAATATAAACAAAACTTTAGTATATCCTGTATTTGCTACAATCTGCAGGTTATGTTTATCATGTATTGCTGCCAAGTTTTTGAGTCACTCGGAAGGCATCTAGTGAAGGAGGCTATGGTAAACTTTAGCACAGGAGCCCTTTGGAAACTTTTAAATTTTTGTTGTCCTTTTGGGAATGAATCAAAATGGCTATCGCATTTGCATCAGTAAAGATCTTGGCAAGAAATACAAGAGCTAGTTCGGTACCAAATTTTAAATTTGCCAAGGGATTCTGTACTAAAGCTGTTCCATTTCTTTGGCATTTTTCTTCTCAATTTTATTTTAATTACTTTAAAATGTTTGAATGGTCTTTTTCTTTTCTTTTTTGGACACAAAAAGAAATTTATTTATTTATTTATTTTTGTATTAATTAGGTTTTACTTTTTAACAATTTTAAAGTTAAAATGGGGGTTTTTATTTAACATCTTTTGAACCAATCATCCCACTGAATTAAAAAAATATGGAGTTCATTAGATTTTGTCCTTATTAATAAGTGTACCAATTTTTGATAAAATCTAATAATTCAAATAGATACAAACTTTCAGCTTTGTATATTTAGATTAAAAAAAAATGTTTGCAGGCTCATTCAAGGTGATAGATAAAAATTAGTAACGACACTGTATGAAAGAAATGATCCGACCTGTCATACTAATAAAAACTCCAATCTAAAATAAACGAAAAAGTTATTTTTTACCCACACTAATTAAAAAATAAATCATAATGTTTTACCCACACTGATTAAGAAAAAATTCTTCATGAAGCAGGACTTACAGCAAAATTTAATTATTCTAGTGTAGCAAGCAGTGGTACATTTAACTTGCAAGCAATTTGAAAGAAATAACAATAAAAAATAAATAAAAATAAAATTTATTATTCAGATGAAATTAATACCTGGAGATAATTCTTCTAATTCACATGTTTCCATTTCTAATTTCACATGCGATAGTTGATTATTTAAGTCTTTATTCATATCTGATACTGCAATTACAGTTTCAACAGTTTTAGCTATTTCATTATTGTAAGAAATATTTGGCATTTCTGAAAAGGAAAGAAACATTTTTTTTGGAATATAATTGAATTAAAATTTGAATAAAAAATAATATAACGAAATTACACTTGAAGAGTTTTAATAAAAAAATTTCTGATCAAAGTTAACAAAGTAGGATGAAAAGCAATTTTTTTTTTTTCTTCCTTGATCGAAATTTTACAAATATACAGAGCAGGAATTTAAAAAATAGAATCCTATTGCATGCTTTGATTTTTATTTTCAATTATTTAATTATACTTAAAATGTCTTTTATACCCTTGTGATGTGAATATATCACCTCTCCTTTAAATGTAACTTCAAAATACATCGTTTTGCAAGCATCCACATGCAGCTGTTTGTCCACTTCCTGCAGCACTCGTGAATGGAGAATCCATGGTTCTTCTTTTCGCCATGCGAGAACTAATCATTGATCACCTCTGTAGACCAACAGACAAATCAGGACCGCTCATCCTTTATTTTAGGTTTGTGGGTCCGTTTTTTCCCTAGGATTGCATTTTTAAAATTAAATTAATCAGTTGGTCCCCCACCTGTGCAATGGAAAGGATTGTTTTTAGACACTTGAGTGTGTCTCATGCTACATTTGGTGCCATGACCAGGATACTACTTAACAGTCAAAAGAAAATACATGGACGTAAAAGCAATCCTTTCCATTGCAGAGGTGGAGGACCAACTGACTAATTTAATTTTTAAAATGCACTCCTAGGGAAAAAACAGGCCCACACACCTAAAATCTTGGATACGCAGTCCTGATTCATCTATTGGTCTACAGTGGTGACCAATGAATAGTTCTCGCGCAGTGAAAAGAAGAACCACAGATACTCTGTTCACGAGCGCCACAGGAAGCAAACTTTACAGGGTGCGTTGAACCAGGAACAAACAGCTGCAAGTGGATGCTTGCAAAAGATGTATTTTGAAGTTAGATTTAAAGGAGAGGTGATGTATTCACATCACAGCATTATTGAATTTAATCTTTTGTTTCTTTATGTGTATAAATATACTGCACATTAATATGTATCAGAATGAACAATACAATATCTTAGCAGTAAAATATAATTTGCTAGAAAAAAAAAAAAAAAAAAAAAAAAAAAAAAAAAAGCTTTGTAATATGGATACCTTACTTTTAAATCAATTGCAATTCCAGTATGAGACTGGCATCACAATTTGAAAGAAAGGGTATTTTAAATGTGAACAAAAAGAATATCCTAAAGTAAACACAGACATTGTGATAATACAGTTGAAGATCTTTAATCCGCACACCTTGGTTCTAGAACTTGTGCGGATTATGGATTTTTGCAAATTATAGATCGTTGATGCCATTTCCTCGCTATATGAATTAGCATAAGGTAATAAACTTTATTTAATGAAGCTAGAATTAGAATTGTTTGTTTTTATACAATGTAATGAAGGTAATACTAATATATAAAACAATAAAATTTAATTAATGAAGTAGAAGCAATGTATAATTTAAACCCTTAAATGAGTAATTCATTAAAAAACTGTACTCCTACTTCTGGACTGTGATTAACAGTATGCAGCCAGATACTTGCAATGTGCAGTTTTTAATGACTGCATTGTAGATCTTATCTTCAAAACAAATGCTGGTATAAATTTTTCCTTAAATAGTTTTGTGTATTTTTGAAATACCACCCTAAAAGAACAAATTTATAATTATGGTAGCATTTTAATACTTTTGCTTATTCTTTTATTTTTCTATATTCAATTAGTAATTTTCATTAACAGATAGTAACAGCAGCCTCAAACTGTATTTAACTGACTATTAGTCAAAAAATTTTTTGCAGCCTTTTTAAACTTTCAAAACATTATGATGTAAAAGATGATTCTATTATTATTAAAGATCATGTAAACTGATGTTGAATGATACAAACTTGTATGAGAGCTAAACAAGCAAGGAATAATAAATTTGAAAAGACATTCCTTTCTAAATATTGATTGCTATCCAAGCACAGACCTACTAGTAATAACAATCAAATATAAATAAATAAATAAATCATTGTGTGATTCAGATTAAGATCTCAAAATTAAAATTTTGTTGATTATTATATATTTAAAAAAAAAAAAAAAAAAAAAAAAAAAAAAAGATTTAATTTTTTAGCGTTGAAGTGCACAATCTGTTGGGATGTTGAAGTGCACTATCTATTGGGAGCAAAGGAAACTGGTACATCTGACTAAGGGTATGAAGGGCCATTACCAATAAATATTAAAAATGTAAACTATACATATATCTGCATAGTTTTCAATAACTTAATTGGATTTATTGGTAATTATTAAATAAAAGTAACTGAGTAATTCGTGGATGCCAACTTTTACACTTCAATGGGTATTTTTAATTTTATGTTATTTTAACTTTTAATTTGTTATTATTATTTTAATTTATATAATTTTAATGTTTATGTTATTTAAACAAATGAAATTGTAACAGAAATTTATAAAAGAGTTATACTAAAAAAACCTGTCAAAATACATCTAAAAATAAATTTTGTTTTTCATTCTGTAGTGCATCCTTATTATTATTATTTGAATGTGTACATGTAAATATGCAACACAAAATCGATATTTAACCATTTCAGGAAAGACTTTGTTTTCATTCTTTCTCTCTCTCTCTCTCTCTCTCTCTTTTTTTTTTTTTTTTTTTTTTAATTATAATATTATGCCTTAACAAAAATAATCATGATGATGATAAAAAATAAGATATAAAATTAATTGATTTTATAACACAATTATAATTAATTATAAATTTGTATCAACTCAGTCAAAAATACATTTATTTAATTTAGAAATTTATTCATCAACCATGAAATATCATTTCAGAAAATTTTGGAGTGGAAAACTGATATTTTATACCAACTATGTGAAAAATACCAGAGCCGGGAATCGAACCCGGGCCTTCCGCTTTACGTGCGGATGCTCAAACCATTGAGCTACCCTGGCTGATTACCAGCTACGCATTTCTCACACAATCAAGTGACATTAATATTCATGGCACAACTCCAACAGACTCGGTGACTTTGCCAACGGATATTGTGTGAGAAATGCCTAGCTGGTAATCAGCCAGGGTAGCTCAATGGTTTGAGCATCCGCACGTAAAGCGGAATGCCCGTGTTCGATTCCCGGCTCTGGTATTTTTCACATAGTTGGTATAAAATATCAGCCTTCCACTCCAAAATTTTCTGAAATGCATTTATTTATTTTTCATCTAAAGTTGCTCATCATAAACAGAAAATTAGTTTCATCCACTCTACACATATTAAGTCATGGCGGCATTTGCTACTTCTTCTTCTTCTTTTAGTTATTATTATTTGCTGTTATACTTTGATCACATTTGCTATATATTTCATCTACAAATGTTTTAAAAACAATTCATATTAATTTTTAAAATATCTTTTGCCTTGTATGAGGCTTCATTTCCATATGTGGTTGTTTGGTCATGAATTTTTATCATTATTATTATCATTATACATGAAAAAGATACATTTAAAATTCAAACAGGAGAACTAAAAACTGTTTTTATAATGCAATTTTGCATATTAGATGAAATATATAGATAATTAACTTTAATAAGAGTTATATATATATATGAACTTACCAATATGAGTAACTATGGGAATAGATGTAGTAGGTTGTGGTGGCAGCGGTGGTAAAGATGGAGGAGTAGGAATAGGGAAAGGTGAAGAAGGACGGACTACATTTGGCTTCTTTTTCTTTTTGCCTCTTTTTGGAGGTCTTGTCAATGCAGAAGGCTTTGGTTTCTTTCTAGGTTTCTTTGGCTTTGGTTCTGAGACCATCTTTTGATAATTATCCTAAAATATACAGGAAATTTAAATTAATGTACTATACATTAAAATTAAAACCCAGTGTATTGTCAGTGTTAAATAAACATTTATAAATTAATTATAAAAAAAGTAAAACAAATACAACACAATCGTATAGATGGTTCTCATTATATTTCATAAGTCAAGAGATCTAGGAATGAATAATTTTATCTTTTTTCTTTTACTGGTACCACCAAAAAGCAGAAGATAGAAGTCAACCCCTTTAACCATTTTTAAATGAGAAACAGCACATTTTACACCTCCACTTTAATAAATAGATAAATAAAAAAATAATTATGTCATTTTTGGCAATGAAAGAGGTTGCATGTGTGTTGTATGTGTGAGGAACTGGTGTATTCTAGAAATCTATCAAAAGATAAGAGATATTTTATAGTAATGAAAACCAATCCAAAGCAGACAGACACATAGAACTACAAAAATATACACACTATTTGCACAATGTTATTTTATTGCAACTATTAGTCTTTTAAATATTTGAAAATTGTCATTTATTTATCTTGCATTCAGGAGAGGAGCATATGTATTGTAATTTTTTTCATCTGCACAAAATATAAAAATGTGAGTATAACCCTTATAGTTTAGTTTTTTTTTTTTAAGAGGAACTAAAGTTTACATAATTTTTGTTTAGAGTTTTCTTCTAAGTAGCTCAATACATTTGGCTTATAAATTATACAAATGAAATTTCGTTAAAGCTTGCACATGCACAGTTAAAAATTATTTAGAAAAAGTGTTCATATTTCATTATGTCTTTCGTATTTTTGCATTTTGCTAGCAGTATGATGTGTCTCATGTTGTATGTCAAGTTTTTTACTTTCTTCTATATATAACATAGAGAAAGTATTAAATTCGCGAAAATTTTCGACCTCTGTTTTTTGATGGATTTGCACGTTTTGGGATGTCCTGAACATGAATTGATAGTTTTTAGAAAATGTCTGTCTGTCTGTCTGTATGTATCACGATTTTTGTGGACACTGTAGCTCACGAACCAATGAATGAAATTTAACCAAACTTGATATTTAGTTGCACCTTGACATAAACTGGTGCTGATTATTGAAAATGGCTTTGCTCTGGGTTTAATACCTTGCTTGTTATAGTTAGAAAGGTGACAATTTTTTTTTTAAACCGGTATATCTCCATGAATATATGTATATACACAAAAGTTCTGATATCTTCATGTGTCTCAGCAGTGCACAAATTTTTATCAGCGGTCAGATATTTCTTAACATTTGGGCAACTTATTTCGGCAAGTTCAGACAATTCTTTTTCTTCAATGGTCTTTCATCAAACATAATTAAAACCCGTGTTTCAAAACCTACTTTTTAAAAACAGTTCTTCACACAACTTTAATATACAAATTTTAACAGCTCTAGTGATCCACTGGATTGCATTCAAAACATAGACAAGTTTATCACTATTTTCACATGTAGCTTGTGAAATTATATATCGGAGAAGAAATTTTCTGTATTAAAACTGAAGCTTCAGATAATTCCTTGATCTAAAGGTTGCAATAATTAAGCCGTATTTGGAGGGAAGAATACTGATTACATAAATCTGTCGGATGGGATGATGTGTTATCAAGACACAGATCAAAATTTTCCTATTTTATTGTAAACATTCTCTCGCCTAAAGCAGTCAGTCATTCTGACATAATGTCTAGGGTTTTCTATGATTTTTTTATTGGAATACCAATATACTGATTAAGCTTTTGATTAATGTTTTTGAAGCATCTAAGTTTCTTGGCCTTTCCAATCACAAGTGTTTGCTCAAATTCCCTAACGTTGCAGATAATGTCCCGGCTGTTTCTTTCTGTATTGTTATTGTTTCTACACTTTCAAAATAGAAGGCATAACAAATTTTTCTCTTTTATGTTTCCTTTATCACAAAAACTTTCTTTCACTTGTTCGAAAACAGTTGCTAAAGTCTCAAAATTTTTATTTTGGAATTTTTGGGTGTCCTTTAATTAGAATGTCCCTCAGCCAGAGGTAAACACATTAAAATTCTATTCAAAGTGACTAGGACCAGAGAAACTGTCCCTTAAAGAGGTTCCATTACAAGAGGTTTCACTGTAAATATATTTTCCTGCAATGCTTATCAACCATAACTTTTGAAGAATATTACTTTTAAGCATTCAAATAGGCTAAAAACACGTGACAAATTTCATGTTTGAATTATTAATGTATAGATAGCAATAACAATAATGATAAACTTACTCTTTTCTTAGCATGTTCAAAACATAATGGAAGTTCATGACATATATCAAACACTGGAATACAACATTGAGTGTTATCAGAAAATTTGGCTGTGCAGTGTTCAAACAGAAGTTGGTCAACATTATACATAATATCTAACCAAGAATTAAGGAAAAAATAAATTTTTAAAGTTTTTTTTTTTTTTTTTTTTTTTTTTTTTAAACTATGCACAAAATTAAATAAAATTTGATACATAATATAAAATGAAGGGGGAAAAATACTATAATTCCCTACACTTCTTAAACACATCACAGCAAAATATCTAAATAAAGTGGTATAAACAAGACATATACATAAAATATATACATTTATATTTAACAATGTAAATTATATAGAGGCACTTTTGTCCTTTAAATAGCACTTTTTCAGCTGTTACAAATAGCATTCTGTTTTAATTCCTCTCTTTTCATAACATTTACTTAGATCAAACTTATCACTAAAAAATCTGGATAAGTTTTTTTTTTTTTTTTTATTCTCAATTTAACTTAAATTACTTTTTTTAAAACACATAAAACTTTTATCAATCAGAGGTGAAACTTCTAATTTAACATGCAAAAATCGAAAACTGCTACATGCATTCAAAATGAATGGTGAGCTAAAACTTAGCAATGATACATTATATGGCTATTATTTAAATCTATAAAATATTATAGGTGGTGAGCATTATGGGGCAAAGTAAACATTTAGATTGAAAATCTATATATATAAAAATGAATGTTTGTCTGTATGTTATTTATAAAATCGTAAACGGCTTGACCGATTTCGATCATTCTTTTTTTGATTTTTTCCTTATAGGTCAGGGATGGTTTAGGAAAAAAAAAAATTGAAAAAATCTTTAAAATTAATTAAAATATGAAAATAATAAACTTATTGACTTATATTGACTTAATATAAGCCATTTAAATTTTTAATTGTTGCCAAAAAAAGTTTACGAGATGTATTTATTTATTGTTTTCAGCATAAAATGAAATATGCTTTCACGCGAAAAATAAGAAATTACTAAATGTTAAATTGGTCGATGAGAAAATGACACTTTATAATTTTAAAATAAAATAGTAATATTACAAATCTAACATATTTCTTCTGAATTTTATTTCACAGCATTTTTTTATATACCTCAACTTCAGATTTTTTTTTTTTTTTTTTTTAGTATGGCGGATGAAACACGCTTGGCATAAACGCTAATTCAGCAATATATTAAAGGTATTTTCTTATTGATAATTCTTGACAATTTTTTATAATTTTGATGCTGAAGTAGATCGGACATTTTTCGCCAAGGAAAAGATAGAAAGAAATACGCAAGCGACGTGATGACGTCACTGGCCGTTCGTGGATGCAAGAAAAATATTTCCTGTGTTAAACGCCCATTGGATTTTTTGTAAAAAATTATTAAAAATCGAGGAAAAATATTTCCCGATTTTAATCCCCGTATTTAAGTATAGATATGTATTAGTTATCATGTCCATGCATTAGATTAAGTTATTTTTGTAGTAAAATTGACAAAATTTGAATTTTTAATTTCAAAACTCTAGAAAAAAAAAACAAAAAAAAAAGCCAAACTTCCATATTCGATTGAAAACACAAACATTTCATTTCAAAGGATGATATTTACACAATATCCAACTAATATACTGATTGAAAGGGAAATGATAAATATTCTATCATAATTTGAAATCAAATTTGTTTTCAAATGTCTAAATAAAGTATCTAATATAAGATACTAATATGTTGTAGCGGAATAGATTTGATATCGGTTATCCTTGGTAGAAAAATAAAATATCGCCAAATTATTTGGCGAACATAATTTAATTCCTTTCAAAAATCATGGTTATTTTAACAACTTATTTTAAGACAGTAATGAATAAGGTACAACTATAGTATTTCCCCTCAGCTGAATTTGGCGATTTTTCTTTGGCGCCGATTTGAACGATAACGATGTCGTTCTGGATTGTTTGCGATATAATATGGCAGCCTGCATGCTATTTATTTTGGATTTATGATTTTATGATTTATAATTTAGCTTACGATTTTATCATTTATGCTATATGATTTATGATTTTTAGATTTATGATTTAGCCATAATCGCCAACGAAAAATCGCCAAATCTAGCTGAGGGGAAATACTATAGTTGTTCCATGAATAATATGAAACAATATTTCGTACAATGCATATTACGAAAATATACATCTGGCATGTATATTTTCGTATTACGTTTTTGATCACCAAATACAATAAGCGCCAAGAACGACAGAGATTTGAAATTTAAAATTAAAATTTTGTCAATTTGACAGCAAAATAACTCAATCTAATACATGCACATGATAACTAAAACATATATGTACCCAAATATGGGGATTAAAATCGGGAAATAATTTTCTTCGATTTTTAATCATTTTTTACAAAAAATCCAATGGGCGATTAACATAGGAAATCATTTTCTTGCATCCACGGACGGTCAGTGACGTCACACTTCGCTTGCGTATAGGAACAATAATCGCATAAATTATATTTTGGTCTAAAACGGCAACAAAAATTTAAAAGTCGCCAAGGGCATTAAGGCTGTACCATGATCAAGTTTACATATTAATTTATTTATTTTTCTATATACCAACTACTATTAACTAAGTATGAAGTATATATAACCACAAAATAATAATAATTGTCTCATGCGATAGAAGTAGCCGATCATAGCATATTGTAATATTATATTTGGCTTGAAATTGCTGTCATTCTATGGTTGATCGATTAAATCAAATAAATATAGAGAATAACTTGAAAGCAAATATTATGTACATCACGCATAATGTTGCTCATATATAACTAGGATTCAAATATAAAGGGCTACTTCAAAATTTTCGATACTGTCCGTATCGAAATTGTCATATATGATAAGCACCTAAATGGAAGCCCACGGGTAAGTCATTGTCGTAGGCAATAGGGACAGGTATCGCAGAATGCGAGGACGAACAAGGCGCTGCCGAAGGTAGCGGGAACCCAAAGCGAACTTTTGAGCGATTTCAGTATTATTATTTTCTCTTTTTTTCATAAAACTATATAGAAAAGAGTTTCCTTTAAATATAGTGACCAGCGAAGCGGGCAAAGCCTGCTAGTTTTCTATAAAAACAAAATAATTTGATAGGAAATTCTGAAGCAGCAAAATTTTCAAAAACCCTGAAATCAGGGATAGCCCCCGAAAAGTTTCATCCCTGTTGTAAAATATGTATAAGTACATACATAATAACCTAATTTTCCTCTAGATAAATTTTTTAATAAACTTAATGTTATTAGAAAAGAAGTGTAGAACTTTACCAAATAATTTAAAAATAAATTAAAAGGATGTAAATTATTAAAAACCTTAATATTTCTTTGACACATCCTCTAATTTCATTTTTATTAGATTACTCAGGTTAAATGGAAAACAATCTATTTTGTAGCTGAATGATTTCTTTGAAAAGAACATGTTAAGCAATTATTTATATATATAATAAAATAGAATATAAAATAACAGAACACAGGAAATTTTATCTTATAAACAGCTATGGAAAATCTATTTTCATACACTTCAAACTGAAAAACTTGTTTCAAAACAATCTAAATAAATGGTTATTAGATGATACAAGGTTGTACTGTAGACAAACCAATATATTGCAATAAAAATAAATAAATAAATAAAAAACACATGTGGTCTAGTATTATCCAGGTTGAACATATTACCCTTTCAGATATCTTAATTCAAGAAACTTCCTATCAACTGCTTGCTGAAATGTATTTACCGAGAAAATAGTATTTCTTTGAATTAATCATTAATAGCTTGTTTTTAAAGTAACAGTTCATAGTGAATAATTCTCTGTTAGTTATACCAAATGAATAGACAAACCTTCCTCAGTGTTGGTGTTAGATTTTAAGACCGATTGTCTACACTTGGAATCAAAGCCCAAAATATTCCCAGTTATAAATTTATTTTAGCACTGAATGAAGGAACATGCTGGCAATTAGACAATGATCTCTTGTACGTAGCATTACAATACAAAATCAATTTTTCATCATCTACAAGCATTCTATTCAAACTGGGATCAATTTTATTGCGCTTAACTGGTACCAGATATATCTGTTCACTAATTTTTTTTTTTTTTTTAATAATATAATTAGAAATTACATAATTAAAAAAAAATTAACTTCTTTTTTTCCCCAAGTGAAGATCATCCACGATAATCCATGAAGGTTTATCTTCAAATGCATAATTATATTTTTCTTCCATACTGAAATAGTCTTTATTTTAGTATATTGTAGAAATTAAACAGTAAAAACAATATCACAACTTTGCCCTTTTATGGTTGGACTCTGGACAAGTGAAAAAACTGGCAGCAAAGCAAGACTAGTTTTGAATGAAATATTTATTATGTGTTTAACAAAGCTATATTGTGTTCAATATTATCATTGAATTAATTAAATAATAGAAGAGAATTGAATTAATTAAATAATCGAAGAGATTAAAAAAAAAAAAAAAAAAAAAAAAAACTGGATGCGTCAGAACTTTTGTCCCATCCGATTTACAACTCGCATTTAGCATCATCCGACTGCTGAAATAAGAGCAATTACAACATTTTGATTAACTAAAACTAAAGAATTAACATACAAATCACAGTATTTGAAATAGTATACAAACAAGAAACAAAAGGATACGTTTTTTACAATGTGACGTGTATGGAAGAGCAATATTATTGCAAGCTAATTCCTCCTGTCTGTAGCAGCAGGTTTTTTCTTTTTTAACAACAGGTTTGCTTCTAAAAGCAGTATATGAATCATTAGAATTTAAAAGAGATAAAAAAGGTTTAAAATTACAAAGTTAGATGTGCTTTATAAGTATATGTATATGTGTATAATTACATTCATAAATACACACATACATACTCAAGTGCTATAATTTTCAATTAGGATATAAATATATATACATATACTTATTAATTAAATACCTTATTAAAATCCTTAAATATTCCAAGCTTTTCTATATATTTCGGCACACCAGTCGGAGCTATCATCAGAGCTCGTGAATGACTTGAAGACTAATGCTGGGCGGTTTGTTTATTCCTTGTTTCTTCTTCGCTCCTCTCTTCACTTCGCTTGGTTTGATGGTATAATGGTTGTCATTCAGGTGGAATAATACTGTGCTCAATATCATTAACGGCATTGTTAGAAGTTAGTATTTCAAGAGCCCCTCTTTTGAGGGCATAATAATGAGAATTATAGGGAGCTATTTTTTGATAGTTAATGGAGTTAGTGATAATTCTTGAAAAGGCTGTAGACTGTTTATTATATTTTAAGTCGGTGAAATGTTCGGAAATAAACAGTCTACAGCCTTTTCAAGAATTAACAATACTAACCCAATTAACATTAACTCCATTAACTATCAAAAAATAGCTCCCTATAATTCTCATTATTATGCCCTCAAAAAAGAGGCTCTTGAAATACTAACTTCTAACAACGCTGTTAATGATATTGAGCACAGTATTATTCCACCCGAATGGCAACTGTTATACCATCAAACCAAGCGAAGTGAAGAGAGGAGCAAAGAAGAAACAAGAAATAAACAAACCACCCAGCATTAGATTTCAAGTCATTCACGAGCTCTGATGATGGCCCTGACTGGTGTGCCGAAATATATAGAAAAGCTCGGAATATTTAAGGATTTTAATAAGGTATTTAATTAATAAGTATGAACTATAATCCTTTTTTAAAAACTTTTTAATGTTAAACATATATGGATTAAGTTACTATCATAGAAAAAAGGTTATTGTAATTACATTTTTTTCTGCTTTGCAGAATCTTTTAATAAATGCCTTGAAATAATTTCAGTTGTCTGGTTAGGATAAGCTCGAGCTGCTTCAATCAGTGGTTGTACAACTGCTTGACGGTGCTCTCTTTCTTGCCTATGAAGACAGCGGAGACGAGAAAGTTGATGATAACTTCGCATAAGCTCATTTTTTAGCTGAAAATGATGCTCTGACCGAGAATCAGTTTTTATGGCTTGAAGAGAGCTAAATGAAAAAGCAAAAAACTTAAGTAATATAATTTGATTTAAATATTTTAGCATTAAATTTTTTTTTAGTGCAAAACACATTAGGCAATTCAGTTATTTTATCTAACTTAGCAATACCCTTCCCTCGCCACAATACATTTTAATGCTGCTTTAGATAATTAGAATATAATAGAAGAATTAAATTAACAAATAAATGGCAATTGTAGCATCACTGACGTTTCTATTTAGCTGCACATAGAAATTAAAATGTTTTACTAGACTTAAAAAAAAAAAAAAAAAAAAAAAAAAGATGCGGCCACCACATGATTTTTTGTACACTTATTAAATTATACATAATGTTATGAAAGCGTTCACATTTCCTACTGTGGTAAATTATTTGTAAATAAACAGCAAGTTCCAGAACATGATTGCACTTTGATTGACAAATAACCTTATTGAACAAATTCTATAAAACTATTTTCGTACCACAAAAGTTATTAAAACAGCATTATATACATCACAAAGGACAAATATCACTTATTCAGGAACAATAATCAACTGCTTGTTGTACAGTCTCCCAATGACAAATTTAACGCACAGAATTATATGGAACTCATTTTAATGCAAATAGCTTCTTTGGTGAGGTTGATCCATAGAGCTTCACTTACTGTCATCGGAAGCCCAAGCCAATGTTATTCTATGGGAAATTTTGTTCACTTATAACTAGGGGTGGGAATCGATTAAGAGTTTTAACTGGGTTAATCGTACTTCATTAATCGATTAATCGGTCGATTAATCGGATTTTTAATCGGTTTTCATTTTTCTTTATATAATTTTATTTCAATGATGAATAAAACTCTCATATTGTGTATATGTATATATAATTCATAAGTTTGACTGAAAATTTTTGTCTAATCAATTATATCTGTTTCATAGCTGAAATTTAATTCAATTTTCAGAGTAATAATTGGTGACTTTAAGTGTTAATTTTATATAAATATTTTCACTTATTCATTTTTTACTTCCATTACCCTACTACCGTAGGTAATGGAAGTATTGTATTCGGTCTGAAAATTCGATATCGGGTTTTCACCTGATTTACACGTTTTAAGGTCCCCTGAGTCCAAAAAAGTGGTTTTTGGCAATTGGTCAGTGTGTATGTATGTAGGGGTGATTGTGACTCAAAGGTAAAAACCCTGAAAATTAGAACCTCAAATTAGAAAATACCCAAAATATCAAATAATACTCAAACTATTTAGGCCAGAAGAACCCAATCCTTTTACATTTCATTCACATATCACCTGGATAACAAATGAACAACCAATGAAAGAAAAAATAAGTTTATAGGAAATATGAAAATGCAGAAAGGTTAGAGTAAAAACCCTGAAATCAGGGGTTAACCCTGAACACAAACACCCCTGTGTATGTGTGTATGTATGTATGTATGTATGTATGTATGTATGTATGTGGAGAATCTTCTGGCTATTATAGCTCAGAAACTAATAAAGATAGATCTACGAAACTTTAGAATTGAAATACGTCTGGTGTACAGATGAAATTTCCAAATTTTGGTGAAAATTGAAAAACTGGAAGTGGGACATCGGAAACCGGAAGTGGGACCGTAAGTCCGTATCTCAAAAACGGCTCTAACGATTTTCTTCAAACTTGCTGTATAAACACTCTATTAGATGTCCTTTCGAATGACATAGTTGGTTAGTTCAGGAAAATTGATAGGCGGCCTGTATAAATAGCTCAATTTCAGGCCTCGCAAAGGCGTTCCTTTAAAAACGGTTGTACGGATTTTTTTCAAACTCGCCATTTTAACTCACTTTTAAATATGCTTTTGTATGTAATTATTGTTTTCCTGTTAGTAATTGAGTTTAACCGGAAGTAGGATGTCGGAAACCGGAAGTGGGACCGTAAGTCCGTATCTCAAAAACGGCTCTAACGATTTTCTTCAAACTTGCTATATAAACACTCTATTAGATGTCCTTTCGAATGATATAGTTGGTTAGTTCAGGAAAATTGATAGGCGTCCTGTATAAATAGTTCAAGTTCAGGCTTCGCAAGGCGTTCCTTTAAAAACGGTTGTACGGATTTTTTTCAAACTCGCCATTTTAACTCACGTTTAAATATGCTTTTGTATGTAATTATTTTTTTTCCGGTTAGTAATTGATTTTTGTAAAAGTTGGTATCTCAAAAACGGCTCTAACGATTTTCTCTTTAGGTCACTTTTGTGTTTTCTGATCACATTATCTCTCAAAAATGCATATAATTCATGTAATAGCGGATAATGGAAGTCGTGTGGTTGTTTCACACCAGATTTTTTTAAATAAATTAATTTTTCAATTAATTTTGAAAGAAACATTAAATGAAATATATTAGTTTAGTTTATATATTTTACACACATATTTTAGTTTTATATTTGCAGGCCTTGTCCCTCTCACTTGTCACTATTTTTAAACGAATTCTCAAAATTCCGTATTTTTATCATAAAAATCTCAAATTCTTATATTTCAGTTCATTTTTGTCACTTCGGACTAGAACACAGAATGTTATTTTCTGTTTCTACTTCAATAGTTTCTATAAGCAATTCTGAACAGACAATAAATGCTTGAAGATATTGTGAAACTCTGTTCTTATTTCCTTCATCAGAGGGATAGAGGAAATGTCAATCCCTTCTTTTCTTTCCTTTTCTTTTTTCTTTTTAATCTTTAGCATTTCCATTTTTTGAAAGCTTCTTGTTTCTGAAAATACTATTACCCTAGCCAACACTTTCTGTAGAAGGCTACAGACAGGTGGTGTCACTCCAGCATGCACATGAAGCGGCATTTTGTTTAATGACTGTGCTCCCCCTTTTCTCTATCAACAAAAGTGCAACAACTTCTTTTGAGAGGTTTTATTGTTATTTATATTTATATTTATTTTATTTTATTTTATTTTATTTTATTTTTATTTTATTTTTGCTTTTTCATTATTTGGTGGATGTTTGTGAGAATGTTTGTTGGCAATATATGTGAAAAAATATTTTGTAGGCAGAACAGCATTTTTTCTTTAATTCGTAGTTTGAAAATTTTAACCGGATTTTGAAAATTTTAATCGAATTAATCGATCCGATTAACTCGATTAAAAAAATTGATCGGGACTAAGCATTGATCGATTAACCGAACCGATTAATCGATTAATCGGCACAGCCCTACTTATAACTCATTAACGAATACATATTTTTAAATTCTGTTGTCACATTCAGAAAATTCACAACTGTTAAATTGGTAGATGTTTTATAAAAATAGATTTTTTTTTTTTTTTTTTTTTGAAACTATAAAAATAATAATAACATATTGAAAATTCGTAGTTTACAGCTTCAAAATAAAACATTTAAAAAAAAAAAAAAAATCCATTTTTAAAATCCATCCGTCAATTTAAGTTGTGGATTTTTTGAATGTGAAAACAGAATTTAAAAATATGTATTAGTTAATAAGTAAACAATATTTCCTATAGAATAACACTGGCTTGGGGGGCCCACCAGCGGCCGAGCGGTTCTGCGCTCAAAGCTGGTAGATGGGAGGTGCCGGGTTCGATCCCAGGTCGCGCTCATCGACCTAGCCGTTCGGAGTTTTCCGTGGTTTCCTCCGAAACTCGCGTAAATACGGGCTAGGACCCCTTAGAAAGACCCCCACGGAGGGCATTCCCCCTCTAGGCCTAGGACACATCAGGAGTCAATCGGCCTTAAAAATCCTACAACCAACCACTGGCTTGGGCTTCCGGCAACGGTAAGTGAAACAGCAATAAAAATTTAATGGATAGCTAGAATTAAGATTAAATTGTGCATTTATTATTTTTATTTTTTTAATAAAAGTATTAAAAAGTAATTTTAAAGAGTACTGTGTTGTTAACGAATGGAATTTATATGTTGGGAGCAGAAATGAGACAGATGTAAATTATATGTAGATACTAGATAAATAAAAGTGATACAGATAAGTGAGATTAGATAAAAGCATCTTAGTTTAAAAAAATGAATTAAACTGAAATAAACTAAGATTTTTTTTTAAGTAAACAATATGTGACATTTTCATCATCACAGTCTCCTTTAATACACTTTGTCGAAATCATCAATGAGAAATCATTAGATTTTACCAAAAAAAAAAGGGGGCTAATCAACTCTGTTTCAAATTGAGATAAAGCTTCCAGATTTAGGCAATTCTAAAGTAGCAAGTTTTATTATATTTAATCACCTAACTTGCCCAGTTGACAATGATGTCATTAAGTTCATTGCTAAGGCTATCTGTAATAGGCTGCGAATATATGTTTCTCATGCCTTTACATGTATTTTCATGGCAACAACAGTTCTGATTAAAAAAAAAAAGCCTTTATAATAATATTATTACATGGGCTTTATTACTAGGTTCTGTTGAAGTCTCTAAAATAAGAAGTTATATGATGGCCAGAAATTTTGAGTTATTTAGATATCTCTGAAATGGAAAGTTATATAGCCACTAAAAAGGAAAATGCACAACTACATGTTATAGCAACCCTAAATTTAAATCTTCTAATTCTATGTCTTACTGTTTCTGAGTTTAAAAAATTTAAATTTGATAATTCAATAAGTTAGTCAGTAAATTATATTTCATAGTTTTACTTTCGGTAGAAAATGACATTTATTAAAGTAAATTTAAAGATTAGAAGAAAATAAACTAATCAGTAATAATTAAAACCTATTTTAATAAGTGAAAACTATGTTTCAATATATTTTAAAAGCAAAAACTGTGTTTCAATATACAGTACAGTCTCGAAAATCCGGAAACTTCTGGAATGCAAAATTTACCTTTTCATTCACTATCACTTTTATTTAGCAATCTTGACAATAAATGGCAGCACTATTCAATATTTTCTTCTTATTTACTGTGATTGTGAACAATTCAAAAGCTATTAATTTAAATAAATTAATAAAGATTTTTCTTTTTTCTCAATTTCTTTTAAACCCTTTAGATTTTGGAGTACAAGAAATATAATTACCAAAATCACAGATTCTGTTATTAAAACTTTGTTTTAAGTTTGGCAAGTGGCTGACCACTATTAAAATGACCAACTTTCTTAATTAAACATTTTATGAACCTGGAAAATCTATTATTTACAATATTATAAAGTGAAAAAGGAGATTATTTATTTATTTATTTACTTAATTTTAAATGGGTGATTTTTGATAACTTGATAAAGAATAATAAAAACGGACCAAATAAAAATTATTCTTTGCTCTCAATCAGTTTTGTTTAACAACTCAAATGACAGATGGCAGTACAGTCGTCCCCACTTAATCGGGTAATGGATAATCGAATACCCCGCTTATAAGAATATAAAGTTATAGAACCAATTTTTTCCCCATAGAAGTAATGTTAAATTTCCTCGTTTAAAGAAATATTTTTTACAACGCCACCCCGCTTAATCGCATAAACACTTAAAGTTTCTTAAATAAAAATCTTCTATTTCTGGGCAAATTTTTCCTCTCATTCTCAAAAAAAAAAAAAAA
Source organism: Salticus scenicus (assembly GCA_963930645.1). Lineage (NCBI taxonomy): Eukaryota > Metazoa > Arthropoda > Arachnida > Araneae > Salticidae > Salticus > Salticus scenicus. The sequence goes on from OZ005650.1 coordinate 43,293,482, forward strand.
AAAAAAAAAATTCCGTTCTTCTTTTAAAAACCTTATATAACTAAGGCATGCTCTTTAAACATGAGACGGTATTCCTGCCGAGGTGATAAAAATTATTTTGCAAAAGGAAAATTTATAAAATAGGCAACTGATGAGAAAATTAGACATTAAAATACAAATTATCTCCAGGAATCAGAAATCACAAATTTTGAAAGTTTTCAGATGATTGAAAAAGAACTTTATGAACTCATAGATGTGGATAAAGATGGAGAAACAGAAAGAGATGAAGAGTTTAATCTTCCAATAAAACCTTTAAATGAAAGTGATAAAGAAGAGTAAGCGAACGATAAGTGAAGTTGCAAAATCCTTTAATATTATTCATCGTCATTTTGAGTCTCATAGAAGCAATTATAATCTATGTTCTTTAGAAAAAGAAATTGAAAAATGTTAAGTCTATGTTAAAGTAATCAATCATAACCGATTTTTTTTTTGTTGTTGTTTGTGTTTGTGTGTGTGTGTGTGTTAAAAGTAAAATTGTAAGTACACTTTATTTTGTATTTATTCCAGCATTAATTGCATTTATAAATTACTATAATATTTTAACTTAGTAAATGTTTGGTTAAATATTTAAATAAGAAAGAGGTATCGACCATTTATCTTTTCATGTAAGCATAAAACCATTATAGTTATACATGCAATTGCGTTTCTAGTCTTCCCCGCATAATTGAATACCCCGCTTAATCGAATTAATATACTTGGAACGGTAGATATTCGTTTAAGCGGGGCCGACTGTACCAACGAATCAATTTTTTGTAATAATTTTGATTGTGATGAATTGGGGAAACTATTAATTTAAGTGGAAATTTTTTTAGTAGTTTTAAGTGATTTTTAGATTATTTTGGTGCATAATAAGGTGCTAATTTGGTGCTAATAAGATCTAAAACAGTAAGTTACTATTAAAATGGTTAGTTTTCTTTTCTTTTCTTTTCTTTTTTTTTTTTTTTTTTTTTGTAATGAAAATTACTTTTCTGGAAAATCAATTATTTCATTATTTTTTAAATAAAAGAGGGTAAAAATTTTAATTTTATTTATTTTTGACCTAGGACATAAAAAAGTAGTGGATATTTTCTGCTTCAATCAGTTTTGTTTAACAAGTTCAACGGAAGAACGCTATCTGACAGAGAACAAGTTCAAATTGATGCCTATATCAAGATGGGATTATCACACAGGCAAATAGGAAAGAAGACTGGATGTTCCCTACGTGCTATTAATAATTATGTCAAAAAAGGGAAAAAAATATAACACATTAAAATGACCAGGAAGGAAACCGATCATAACGCAGCGTCAAAAAAGGTTGGTTGTGAGAATAGCAACAAATGAAATGCTAAATTCAAATGAAATAACCTATTCACTACAACACCCTGTCACTCCAAGACATGTTAGAAGAATTCTGCATAATGAAAAAAATGTAGTATGGATGAAAAAAAAGTCAAACCAATGTTAAAGCTAATCATAAAACAAAGAGATTAGAATTTACAAAAAAGTACATGAATTATAAAAAAGATGGAAATCAGTAATATTCACTGATGAAAATAAGTTCAATCTAGATGGCCCACATTATTATTGGCATGATCTAAGGAGAGAGAAACAGATTAAATATTCAAGAAACTTTGGTGGAAGAACAGATCAGGGTTAGAAATAAGTGGTCATTAGTTGCATTTTGCCACCAATTTTTTCATTTTGACGCCTAGAATTCCAATCACAGGTGCCATATTTGACGCCTGGATTTTTTCCTCATCACACCTAATATAATTTTCCCAATCCCATCAGACTGTAAACAAATCTATTTCAGTCAATTGAACCTAATAAAAACTGATTTAAGAAATCATATCTCTATGAAAGTAGTTGACGATTTGTTAATGATTAAATTAAACAGCCCTAAATTGGAAGATTTCTGCTCGGCAAATGCTATTAAATTGTGGTGAAATGATGTATCTTCTGGGCGAAGAACAAATTTGTGATTTTAAATATGTATGTTTAATATTGTCAATGTAATTACATTCATTACATAAATATTTTTTATATAATCTTGCATATATTATTTATGAGTTGATGCTTTATTATTATTATTATTATTTTAATATACATATTTAATTATAAATGACACCTAGATTTTTCATTTTGACGCCCAAAAAATTTAATCCAGGTGTCATTTTGACGCCTAGTTTCAAAATTCTTATTTCTAACACTGGAACAGATGATATGGGGAGGGATTTCATATAAAGGTGCCTTGCCTTTTGTGTAGATTACCACAAAAATGAATTTGGATAAGTATGTAGAATTATTAGAAACTGCATTAATCACCCATCTTGAATCAGCTGTGTCACTTACGGGGGAGAACTTTATCTACAGCAGAATGCAACCATACATCTTATACTATTAAGTGAGCAATATTTGTATGTATATTTCACTGATCTCGAAAACGGTAGCTCGGACAGTCACGAGATTTAACACAAAGGTGCATCCCGAAGGGTCATTGTACACATCGAAGTCCGATTTTCGAATTTTTGATTAGTTTTTTCTTAATTAATTAAAATGTGAAAATCATAACTTTCTAATTTCTGATAAAAAAAGCCATTTAAATTTTAACATTTTATCCATAATTTAACTGTTGCCAATTTTTTTTTCGACAAAATAATAATAATAATTAAAAAAAAAACGTACATTTATTTAAAATGAGGACAATAAATCAGAAAGATTAGAAAATAAATTAGAAATATCACTCGCATCGTTACAAATAAGACACCAAATGAAAGGGAAAATTTTTGTAAATCCGATGCATTAAACAGCTTATCAATCGGATGATTAGTTTTTTCTTAATTAATTAAAATGTGAAAATAAAAAACCTTCTAATTTCTGATAAATAAGACATTTAAATTTTAAAATTTTATCCATAATTTAATTGTTGCCACTTTTTTTCGACAAAATAATAATAATAAAAAAAAAAAAAACATACACTTATTTAAAATGAGGAAAATAAATCACAAAGATTAGAAAATAAATTAGAAATATCAGTCGCATCGTTACAAATAAGATAGCAAATGAAAGGGAAAATTTTTTTTAAATCCGACGCATTAAACAGCTTATCAATCGGACAATTAGATTTTTTAAAATTAACTAAAGTATGAATTTTAGGTGGCAACAGCAGAAGATTGTATGGAAACCGTTAGGAGAAAAAAAATGAAAAATCTGCTTCACATTAAGTCACATGATTTTTAAAAGGGATTAAAAATTGCAGTTTTCAAATTCTTTTAAATTTTCTCTCACGAACACAAAAATATAATATACAGCCTGTACCCCACAAGACCAACTTGCATTTCAAATTTCATCAATTATTTTGGTTAATAAACAAAAGTTATTATTATTTTTTTTTCAAATTAAGTTTTATTCTATTTTCGAAAAGATTTATGTGATCATAGATATAATAATATATATAGATCTATCATCCCCATATTATCGTGCAAAGATTTTTGATGCCGAAAAAAAAAGCTTTGGAATCAGCCATTAAGTGGTATTGAAGGAAAAAAAAAAAAAAAAAAAAAAAGAAGAATGAATTTGAAACTATATCTGGGGCTTTTCATTCACCTTTAGTAAATAAATTATTCATGAATTTTATTTGCTAAAACATTCGTGCATATTCCCGTGTGTATTCACTCGAGGAAAGACTGCCATATTTTAGTAAAATCGCTGTCTTTTCCCGAGTGAAAAGGAATCACTTTTTTGTCCCCAATGATCAATCTATATATTATTACTATATCTATGTATGTGATACGATAGATTAATAATTTGGGTTTAAAAATTTCTTTTAAATAGATTATTTAAACTCTATGAACCATATTTTTATTTTATCAGCTTCATTAACAGATCCTGCTGGGCGATTTTTTAAATTTTGGTGTTGAAGTACACCGAATGTTTTTCGACAAGAAGTTTAATATAGCAACAGCCATTTTAATCTAAGTAGCGCATCAAATATATAAAAACATAAATGATTTATTTTTACACAAAATTTACAGAACAAATGCAGTTTTAAAGATAGGGAATTTATTTCAACAAGCACTATTTTAAACCTAAAAAGCATTAAAAATATAAGCAGAATATAAAGGATTCTTATGTATAAACAAAAAAGAGTCTGATAAAATTATTAGCAAAATAGTCTTCCCCTTTTCATACAAAAAAAAAAAAATCCATCGCTAATATGGCGACAAAAATTCAAAAGCCGCAAATGGAGCAACATAATAAAGTTGTGTAACACGATAATGTTTACCTATTTATTTATTTTTTTATATAATAATCACTATGCTAATTTATCATACAAACAAATGAACCTCTGTGTGTTACTGCACTCTCACGCTGTCGAACAGAAATATTTGAAAAATTCAAATTAATATTTAAATAAATAAATAAAAATATGTTTAATGGGAAATATATATAACCATAAAAAGATTAGTTGTCTAAAATACGGCAGAAATAGCGCTCATAGCATATTGTTACAAGGGATTAAGTCTTATTGTTACAATGGATTAAGTCTAAAATGGTGACAAAAATTCAAAAGCCGCCAAAGAGAACTATATTAAGGCTGTACTATCAGGTTTACAACCCATGAATTATATATAAACACAAAAAATTAATTGTTTCATGCGACAGACGTAGCCGGTCACAGCATATTGTAATATTTGGCGTGAAATTGCTGTCATTTAATGGTTGATTGGATAAACAAAAAAAACATATGAAATAACGTAAAAGCAAATATTATGTTGTCTAAACCCAGTTACGTTTGAGTCCAGTCCAAGTTGCATGTGAACAACACGTATAGTGTTGTTCACATGTAACTGGGATTCAAATATAAAAGGGAAACTCCAATTTTTTCGATACTATCTGTTTCGAAACTGTTATATAATAAGCACCTAAATGGAAGCTCATTGGTAAACTATTGTCGCAGGTAATAGGGACAAGCGCCCGAGTTGCAGTTGATGAACAAATCGCTGCTGAATGCAGCAGGGACCTGGAGCGAGCTTTTGAACAATTTCAGTAATTTATTTTATTTTATTTTTATAAAGCTATATAGAAACGAGTTTCCTTTAAATTTAGTGGCCAGCGAAGCGGGCAAAGCCTGCTAGTACCTCTAAAGTGACAAAATCATGGCTTGAAGATAAACACATACCATTATTACAGTGGCCAGCATGCAGTCCAGACTTATAGAAACCAGAACCCTATAGAAAATCTATGGGGAATGAAATGACAGTGCACAAAGTTTATGCGCATAGAAAACAATTTCAATCTGTAGAAGAACTAAAGGACAAAATCAGAAAAGTCTGGACCGAAATTCCATTAATTATCTTGCAAAATCTCGTTACATCAATGCCAGAACGTATTTTTGAAGTCATTAAACACAAAGGAGGACACACTAGATCTTAACTTCTTATCATATTTAATTTATTCCGATGAAGCTTTCTCTGAATTTATAATTATGTCCAGCCACTTTTTCAATTTTTGTTTCATATTCCTAAATGAGATATGTTTGTTGTAAAATATTGATATTAAATGTTCTTAAAACTTATTTTAAAATTTTCTATGTGGGTGTTGTATTGATTTATATTTCTTTTCAATTACTAAATCGCCAAAATATAGCTGAACTTATAATAATGTCTACCACTGTATAGGGATGCGACACTAAACTTTTCATAGAGATCATGCAAATGGTTTGTTACAGGGCCACCCAAGCAAATTTAAATTCATTATGTCTATGGGGGAAATTGCAGGTAAGTACACTTTAAGATCTATAGGGTGCCTTAACCTTAAACAAGACGGAATGAACATTTTTTTTTTTTTTTTTTATATGCATAAAAGCATGTCTTGTGTAGATTGTGATAGGGAAATCATTCATCATTCGTTTACAGGGCAACCCAAAAATTTGGATATATTGGGGGCTGTACATGGAAAATTCATTTTGTGCTAGATATTTTTTTCATGTAAGACTAAATTTCAGAACACAATATTTTTTAAAGCGTATATTGTTTATAGGCAATATACAAAGCTATCCAAAATTGAGCCAAACATTTTTTTTTCTACTGCATATAATTGATGGAAGTACTTTGCTACATTTTACAATACAGACAAATAGTGCTCAGAAAGGAAAATTAATTTTTCATACCCATACTGTAAACAAATTATTTTTTATAGTTAAATTTTCAACTCTGATTTTTTGTATTATGTCACGTTTTGAGCTGCCCTGATTACAAAAGTTCAATTTTCACCGGTTCATCTGTATCTAAATTTGTCATCACTATAACTTAAAAACAAATAACCGCAGGAAACTCAAATTTGGTATTTTGAACTTTGTATTAGTTTACTACTTAAAATGTTGATCAAGATTGGAAAGTTTGAAGATCAGTTATGAACATACTTGATTTTTTTTTTTAATAAATGTTGGCACTACAATTAAACGGGGGGTTGAGGGGACGGTAGCCCCCCCCCCTCACACTGAACTGAAAATGAAATAAAACTGTTTCAAAACCTATTTTAGATTATTTAAAAGTACATTGAATTTCAGGGTGTGAAAAAATCATGATTTTTTTAAAAAAATCAAAAAAATCAGATTTTTTTGATTAAAATCGGATTTTTTTTATTTAAATCAGATTTTTTTGTTTTATTTACATTATTCGACTAAAAATAAATGTTAAGAAATTAAGCATGATAACTTTTTTAAGTTTAAATGTGAATACATATAAGAAGCAATAAATATAAATAAACTAAATTAAAAAATATATATATGAGGATATTAAAAAAAAAATTGTAATATTAGCCAACATAGGTACATTCTACCCCCCCCCTTTCAAAAAGAAAAATAAATAAATAAAAATATAATAAATAAATAAATGATTAAGTGTAAATAGCTTAAAAGCATGTAAGATCAATATATTACTTTCCGAACACTATAGTGAGGAAAGTATTGTAATCATGTCAAAAAATCCGAATTCGAGATTTTGATGTTTCTATACGTTTTGAGGTCCCCTGAGTCCGTTTTCACTATTTTTACGATGATGTATGTATGTGTGCGTGTATGTGTGTATGTTTGTGAACACGCTAGCGTCTAAAGGCTTTGTTCGATTAACCTGAAAGTTGGTACGTATATTGTAAGTCACCATAGTACGAACCCTATAGATTTTGGTGAATCTAGCACTTATAGTTTTTTTACAGGGACACAAAGAAAAATTCTTTATCATTATGGCCTATGGGACCAAAATCTTAAAAGTGCGATAGCATCTAAACGCCTTATTCAATTGAGCAAAAATTCTATACCCATATTATAGGTCACAGATACTCAATCTGTATAGATTTTGGAGAATCTAGCACTTATAGTTTTTTTACAGGGACACAAAGAAAAATTCTTTATCATTAAGGCCAATGGGGCCAAATTTTTAAAAGTGTGATAGCGTCTAAACGCCTTATTAATCTGAGCAAAAAAATTGTACACATGTTATAGGTCGCATTTGCACCAACTGTATAGATTTCGGTGAATCTAGCACTACAGTTTTTTTACAGGGACACAAAGAAAAATTCTTTATCATTATGGCCTATGAGACCAAATTTTTAAAAGTGCGATAGCATCTAAACGCCTTATTCAATTGAGCTGAAAATTTGTATGAATATTATAAATCACTGTTGCACTAACTATAAGCATTTTGGTGAATCTAGCATCTATAGATTTTTACAGGGACAAAACGAAAAATTCTTTATCATTATGATCTAAGGGCTCAAAGTTCAGTAGCGTTAAATAAAACCTCGTGTGATATATGGAGAAAAAAACACTCTATTATGGTTTTCTCTCTTTTGTTTGTTTAGCAATTCCTCTTTCTTTATTTTATCTACAAAACTGTTAGTTACTCAATGTTCGGAAAGTCGAGTGGAGTCACTCCAGATTTTTTTTTAATGTTTTTATTATTATTGTTATTAAAATGTACATATTAAAACATCTTGAATATCACATTAACAAATTCTTTGAAGAGAAACTTTTTGGAGAATAATTATTCAATTAAAGGAAATTCAATGTGTATATATAATATATATATATATATATATATATATATATAATACACACATTAGTTTGTGCAATTTATTACCAATAAAATACATATAAATTGTAAGATTTTTTCAAAAGATTAAAGTTTTAAAAAATTAAGGAAACTGAAACAACTAATCAGGACATTACCATTTCATTTCTAATTTTATAAAAGCCTAAGTAATAAGGGAAAAATTGCTTAAGAATGCCTTGGCCAGTTAAAAAACATAGTAATCAGAATTAGAAATAAGAAAAGTTAAACATGAAGGACAGAGTGACAGACAAATCAAATGCTTCAGAGTTCAGATGATACAATATTTATTATCCTTAAAAAAAAAAAAAAAAACACTTAGGGCAGAGAATTTAAGGCTTTGTATAAAAAAAAAAAAAAATGGCTGCAAACGAATGTAGTTAGCTTCAAAATAAGAATAGAAGATAAAAATAGAGTTGTAGAAAATTAAAAGAATCTTTTTTAAAATTAATAAACACAGATATTTTATTTATTTATTTATTTTTGGGGGGGAGGGAGGGGGTATTTGATGTAAATAACAAGTAAGTTCAAGTTTTCTTATGTTCTAAGACTATATAAAACTACATATTGACCCAAAATTGTAAAATTTTATAATTTTGATTTAAATCAATGATTTTTTTAAAAAAATCAAAGTGATTTTAATCGTGATTTTAATCATGATTTTAATCAAGCTGATTTAAATCGGTGTACCCTGTTGAATTTTATTATCTTAAGCTATTGATCTTAAAACTTATATACGCGATTTCTTATATGAAATGCGGGTAAGAGAAAGTAGTGCGAGTGACACACCAGATTTATTTCTATTTTTAGATTATTAGCAGAATTTTCTCCAGACAGTTTCAGGAGGGTGCTGCACCCTGTCAGCCCTATGATTGAAAAAATGCACCCTTCTTATCATTAATCTAAAAAAGTTGTGCACTTGCTGCCTTTAATTGAAAACTACCCGCCTTCGGCGACCAGCTGATTCGCGACCCTTGAATTATCCGACTTTATGAAACTCCCGCTCGGTGACGCCTTTTTCCCGTTTTAGGTCTTACAACAGCTTATTGATATATAGTGAAAATAGCTTTACTGAAAAATTTAATTGCATTAAATTCCCACTCGGTAGCACCTGCGCCGTCCTCTTCCCGTTTGAATACCTGAAACAGCCTGTTCGCTCACCATGTTATGATCCTTCAAATTTATGACTTTAGCAAAGTCCCGCTCGGTGGCGCCTGCGGCACCTTATCCCCATTTTATAACTTACAACATCTTCCTTGCTCATTATAATTTGAAATATTGAAATTTTAAAATATTACAGCGCCATCTGGCAGTAGAAATTTTTGTAATCTACTCTTCAATTCTAAATCAACAAAGCTTTCAAATGATGTATTACTTATGAAATTATTTTAATTAGTAGCTGAGATACAAAAGAAAACCTAATCAGGACACCTTAAAACGTGTAAATCAGGTGAAATCTCGAATTCCACTTTCGATAATATAAAAGTACTTTAAAATATCTTTTGAATAATGTAATAAAAATAATTTAATTAAAATTAGAATTTGAAATATTGAAATTTTAAAATATTACAGAGCCATCTGGCGGTAGAAATTTTTATAATCTACGATTCAATTTCAAATCAACAAAGCTTTCAAATGATGTATTATTTACGAAATTATTTTAATTAGTAGCTGAGATACAAAAGAAAACCTAATAAAGACACCTTAAAACATGTAAATTAGGTGAAATCTCGAATTCCACTTTCGATAATATAAAAGTACTTTAAAATATCTTTCGAATGATGTATTAAAAATAATTTAATCATAATTAGAATTTGAAATATGCGTATTAGAATAAAATTAATTTGCAATTAAAATGTAAAATAAAATGTAAATTTTTTGTTTACTGTTCAAAATCGATGAAATTTCAACTGCAACTTTGTTTTGTGATGTTAGGGTTGTAAATTAAGTTTTGTGTGCGACAAAGAAAAATTGAAGAATTTTGCAATTTGCAATTTTTAATCCCACTTCAAGAACATGCGACATTAATGATTTCCAGATGTTTTGTTTCCATTCCAGACAGCGGAGAAAATCGTCTGCTGATAGAATGTTTCTGTTTAAGCAATTAGCGGTAGATTCTCAGTCATTTTTCGATCCACATGGGTCAACATTTTAATTAATATCTCTGCAACTAATTAAAATTTTTAAATTCTGTTTTCACTATCCCCTCGGGAAGGCTTCTGAGAATCCATACGTATGTCAAATTTTATACTTCTGCGTTCAATAGGGGCTGAATGTATAGATGCTCAGACAGACAGGCATCTTCTTTTATTATTATAGATAACCTTCAAATTGAAGATATGTTATAATATTAATCACACAATTTTTCTTGCAGGACGATAAATTCATTTAATAAGTTTAACATTTACCTTAAATAATGTCCTTAGATCTTTTCTTCACCATACGCATTTCGAGTGCAACCGCACTCATCCTCAGGTGAGATGTGACTCTCTTCATCTTCATCTGGATGAAGATGAAGAGAGTCACATCTCACCTGAGGATGAGTGCGGTTGCACTCGAAATGCATATAGATGAAGATGAAGAGAGTCACATCTCACCTGAGGATGAGTGTGGTTGCACTCGAAATGCATATAGTGAAGAAAAGATCTAAGGACATTATTTAAGGTAAATGTTAAACTTATTAAATGATATGTTATAAATATAAAAATAGATGTATTGTGCATAACAATCAACATTCATTCATACATCAGTAACAAGCAAAATTAAGGTGTAAAGAAAGTTAAATGTGCCCTTCAGAATCCAAAATTGCCCTCATGAATCTAGAAAATACTTCTTTTTTTCAGTGCTTTGCCCTTTTTTAAATCTGGGAGAAACTCTGTATTAGAAATGTTTAAATAAATATTTTTCAGTGTATTTTTTTCTTTAAATATATCTTGTATTTTGCATTTATGATTTTATTATGTTTTTTTTTTAATTTTTTAATAATTAGAGCTATTTTTTCTTCAAGTTCTGCTCATTATTTTTAAGGTCTTTAAAATCCGGTATCGCTGCGTCAAAAACAACTCTGGGTTTTTGCGACTGTACTGTATTTCAAACATTTAGAAGGAATAAATCTTTAAAATAAGACAATACAGACACAGACGTAAAATACAGATACACAAAATTTAATACAATATACGATTATAGAAAAAAAAAAAAAGAAAAGAAAGAAAGAAATAAATAAAATAAGAAAAGAAAAAGTAAGTTACCTTGAACTTCTTCTGTCCCATGCATTAAACCATGACAACTGACTAAACAAATTATTTTCAGTTTCACTGTCAGTGCTGTCACTTTCTGAAGAGTCATAACCTTAAATAAAAGAGTACACAAAATTTTCAATTTTTTTATCATTTGAGTAACATAATCACCATAATGGTGAAATCTCTCGGTACATTTATATGGATGCATATATTAACCATGATATGTTTAATTGGAATTCTTCTAATAAAAAGGAGATTTACACAAACATTTATTTATGAATGCACAGATGTACAGCACTAACATTTTTTAAATTAATCAACAAAAAGCTTTTTTTTTTCCCCTTTTAGAAATTTTAGAGTTCCCATAGAACAGATATAATAGATTAAAATACATGAGAAGTGAAATTTTTAATATTCATCAAAAATATTATTTTTTTTAAATGGAAAAACTAATTCCATTGTAACAGAATTTCAATGTATTTAAAATAATATTTGTAATCTGTTTGCTTGTATTGAACAAGTGGATTATACAAAGGTAGGTAGGTGTGTGTGTGTGTGGGTGGGGGGGAGAGGAGGGGGGGGCACAGTAGCAAAAACTTTTGTTATTAATCTGCACAACTGATCCAGAAACCTGAAATTTGTCGGCAACTGAAATGTAGTTTGACTCATTCAAAAGCATCACGAGAATGATAATGTAATTCTTGGTTATTACACCATTCTTATAATGAAAAATTTTAAAGTCCCATGTGTGTCATCACAACTAATGCTTTTCTCACAAATGTATTATCATAGTGTAAAATCAATTATGTACAAAAGTTTTGTAACTGTTTTAAAATACATTTTTACAGATTAAATTTCCATCAGATTTTTAAATACCCGATTATTAAACTATGCATTATTATGCACGGAAAAATGTTAAAACAATAAGTAATAAAACAATGTTTCATTCTAAAATTATAATTTATGGATCATTTCACATCAAATCATCTAATTTTAATATTCGCCGTGCCATGACGTCTCAGATATTCTTAATTTTCTTTAATAAATAGATATGTATGAGACAATCTCAAATTAATTTTCATACTTTTTAATTAAAAATTCAGCTTATGGAATTTTTTTTTTGAACTTTGATTTTTGCATGAATTTGGCTAACACCCTTTTTGTATCAGTTTAAGAAAATTTTTCTGTTTTATTTATTTTTCAACCGATTAGGGCTAATATTGATCTCAAGTTAAAGCTAATACTTTTCTCTGTCAAAATTATACATGGTGGCTAATTAAATAACTAGTATATAACCCAGTCAAAAATGACGGAATGTGAAATCAATTAAGGTAGTGAATCAACGAATGCTTTGCCTGCTTCGCTGGACACTATATTTAGAGGGGATCAATGTGCAAGTTGCATCTGACGGGACTAATATGCAAGTTGTACCTGACGGGACTAATGTGCAAGTTGCACCGAATGAACAAACTATTTTTTTTAACGAAAATACCTACTAACCCAAAACGATAAGTCTAATATATTGTATTTATCGTAATATAACTCAGTACTTATTTCGCTTCCTTCTTCGACTCGTTTTAATTAGTATTTTTTATATGCATGGGCAAATTTAATATTTTTTAATTTTTCGCGGGAAAACATTATTTCATCTTATGCCCCCCCCTCCCCCTCACTTTAAAAAAAATGTACACTAAGCGACAAAAAAAAAGCTGCACTGCAGAAAAGATGACTTATAGCTTTTTTATTTGTAATAACTTTAAAATTAATGTTTAAAACAAATAAAACTGTCTTGTTTGCATAATACCAAAGGTATGAAATGATACCTATGTATATTTTCGATTTAATAATTCGCTTTATTGCACTTTCCGAAGTACTTTTTAAAAATCGGCATAAAACTTTCTTTTTGAACATAATGCAATAACTATACACTTTGCATTTTATTATGATTTATTATATGAAATAAACAAGTTATATTTTATTTAATATATGAAATAAAACTATTTATTTATTAGATCTAAGCAGTTTTTTGTTAAAAATATGTATTCTGCATTGGGTTAATTCCACCTTTATATGGAATTACTGCATTAATGCGCAATGGCATAGTTTTATACAGTGTTTTAATATAAATCTCAAAAATTTCAATGTGCCAAATATCACAAATAAATTTTTCTACTTCTGGCAGAGTTATAGGCTGCAAATTTCGAATCCTGCCCCCTCTCCCCCGCCTTTTTATAGACGAAACATTTTCGAGCGCATCGCGATTTTGACCATTTCCATGTCTGGTAAAGAAGAAATTCTACTATATCCTTTGTGGTATTTAACTTAAAGTGAAAAAAAGTATGATTACTTACATAATTATAGGTTCTCATGGGAATGTATAAGAAATTTTGACAATTTGAAGTGAATAAACTTACCACAGACGCCGTGTAGTAAGGTGCCTTATTATCTTCAAATGCTGTTTACGGAAATGTGTAAGATACCTCCAAAATAGTCGGTCAGGCACCACTTTTATGCAGATTGTGTTTTATTTCGAGTTAATTGATCCCTTGAGCATAAAAATTTCCCCGAGTGTTTGAAAAGTTATGCACCTCCGTACCATAATGTACGGAGAATGTGTCACTGTTTTAAAAGTGCAATTTTCATTAAGTCGGTCACATTTTCGTCTTCATTCTAGCTTTTTTCAGCTACACGAAATAAAGAAAACTTGATTCATCAGAGAAAACCAGTTCAGCCTAATAATTAACTTATAATGTTTTTAAATTTTGGTCAACTAAAGTATTGTATTTTCTAATTCTTTTCTTAATAATGGCTTTCTTCGCAGATCTTTCGTTCTTTAACCCGCTTTGTTTAATTGTTCCCGCATTGTTTTTGGAGAAAGTAATTTACTATACACTTTTTAAAAATCTTTTTTAAGTTTTGAACATGATACAAATCGATTTTTTAAACATTCGCATTTTAACTTGCGGTTATCTTGCTTGGATGAGCAACGTGACCGCCTAAAGCCAAATTCCCAGTTTAAACGGCCAAAAAAATTTATATTTTGCTAAAATTCATTTTACCAATATTTCGTTAACATTTAATTATTTTGCCATTTCACGTATTAAAATAGTTTTTGATTTTCATTTAAAAAGTAATACTTTTTGTGGCATCGTTAACTGCCTTATTCTTACCATTTTTGAAATAAATTCTAAAATTACAATTTTCCTGACAATTGCATTTTGTTTTTAACACTAGACTCAAAGCTAAAGTGTATGTGGAGGACAACATACTAAAATCTGTTCGAAAATTTGCTTTTTAAACGATAAAATTGGCGGTTGTAGAAGGCAAAAAGGAAAACATCCAAGTGCGGCTTTTTTTTTGTCGCTTAGTGTAAATATTCTTGGCAACAATCGTAAATTTAAATGTCCAATTTTGAAACTATTTTCATATTTTAATTAATTCTAAAATATCTAATCAAAACTTCGTTACATATAAGGTACCAAATGAAAGGTACCATATTTGTAAAGAAGTAACCTTAGGTATCTTATTTGTAATCTTATTTATTTTAACTAATTTGATAAATATGACGTCACAATCAACTCTTTGTTTATATCAGATAAGTACATTATCAAGATTGCAAGAAAATGATGTAATAACTATTAGTCCATAATTGTTATGATTGAATTTTATATTACATTTTAATTTTATCCTCCATGGGTATTTTAGAATTGCATTGGTAGTTATAAACTTTCATTGAAATCTTTTTGCATATTGAGATTAAGGGAAAAGTGCAAGCACAAAAAATGTTCAGTTTTGAATGATCTTTCTAATGATGTAACATTTATGCAGATTAATAAAAAAATAAATAAAAATAAAAATACATAGCATTTCTAAGGGGGAAAAAAAAGGCTACCAAAGTCTCTGTTTTGAAGCAGTGTAAACCGGAATCGTTCCTGACAGAAGATAGTCTTTATTATTATTAATGTAACACTCCAAAAATTTGGATTTAATTTTAATCATTTGTTGAAACAATTTATCCTATTTTTTCTGCGATTGGCAATCTTCTTTTAGCACAGACGATTTTTTTTAAAGGAAAAAGTTTACGGAATTTTTTAAAGATGGTAGCTAAAAGGATAATGGTTAAATAGCTTTTTGATTGTGGATTTTCTGCAGGTGAAATCTTTAAGCAATTAAAATGTCTTGGATTTAATAGGGTATTTCTATATAGGACAATAAATCGATTATTGGAGACTAATAGCAGCAAAGATAGACCTTGGCCTGGCTGTCCACATTCGGCTCGCACAAAAGAGTGCATAAAAATAATTTGTGAAAAGGTACGAAGAAATCCTCAACGTTCTGCAAATAAAATGACAGCAGAAGAGAATGGGAGTCATAGAACTATGCAAGCTATCCTAAATGAAGAACTGGAATTTCATCCTTATCACAAAAAAAAAGTTTAAGGTTAGACTAAATCACAAAGAATAAAAAGGTCACAAAGATGTAAGAAATTGCTTAGATGGCACGACAAAAAAGCATTGACAGAATAATATTTTCTGATGAGAAACTATTTTCCACTGAACAATGTTATAATGCCAAAAATGATGTCATACATTCAACAACTTTTGAGGATATACCTGAAAACCTTCGAACAGTCAAATGCTTTCAAAACAAGAGTTCTGTTATGATTTGGGGAGCAGTCTCAAACAATGGAAAATTGCCTCTGGAATTTATTGATAAAGGGGTCAAAATCAATCATAACTGTTTCAAACTTTTAACTTCTTGTGGTTTCACAGAGACTCCAATTTGTTTGCTGAGTAATGTTTTCTTTCTTTTTGTTATAAGTAATTATTTTCAGCTATTACAGTATGCATTGTTGTAATAAATCTAAATATATATAAATGTTTGGAGGACCCCCAGTTAACTGGTCCACTAGTTTCTGCTGTGTGGGGCTTGACGTTGTCGTGGAGGATCAACACATTGCAGATGGGACAATCTCGTCTTTTGCGTCGAAACTGAAGCCTAACTTGATCCAAGAGACCACAGTAGTAGGTTGTGTTGATGGTCTGACATCTGTGTAAGAAATCCACCAGTAAGACCCCCCCCCCCTCCAGTCCCAAAAAACCATGGCCAACACTTTTCCTGCAGACAATCAAGTTTTGGCTTTCACGGGGTTTCCTTCTTCACTCCATGCTTGCACAGAGTGGCTTCCCCAAACTGAGCATGCTGTCTGTGGTAAATTTCGGCTGGTTTTACATTTTCACTGACAAGGAACTTTATAATTAAGCACTTCTCAATCAATAGAGACAACAACATTCCAAATAAAGCACAAGAGCTGCCAAATAAAGCACCGGCTAGTGTGGTTCCCCCACTCTAGACATCCCTATCTAACGACTTCAACTGCCCAAATACATACAAATACATATTCCAACGCTCAGCCAATAAAGGTTCGTTTATATATGATTCACCCTCATAATTATATATGGAAATGAAGCATTATACAACAAAAGATACTGAAAATGGTAATAAATGTAGAAAAACAACAAATTTCCCAAAATATTGCATTATATATTTATCAAGGGCAATTATAGCAACAGCGTAGTAAAAAATAAGTATATATGTGTGTGTAATATGCAATAAAATATATACAAAAACAAAAGATAAATTTAGCAACTAATTGAAAAACTTTACTTTTAAGGTCTCATGCTATAGTTACTTTTGCTGGGGACCCCCAGCATATTTATTTTTAATTTCATTAGCATGACATAAAACTTATTTTTTTTGCTAAATTAATTTAAAAATATTTTTTGAAAAAAGTTAATATTGAATATAAAATCATTCAAAATATTTAACCCCACAGGCAAATCACAAGTCTTGCCGCCTGCCTCCTTCCTTCCTTTCTTAAGTTTCTTAAATTAATTTATCATAAATTTCGATTTAGTTTATGTTTTTCTGTTAAGATTTTGTTGAGTTAGTTTATTGTTTCGTTTGTTATGCAGGCTGTTAATTAATAAATTTGGTTTCTTTAAATATGTGTATTTCATCCCCTGATGATGTTTTTTCACATTTCTGAGCTTCTCCTATATAAAGAAATTTTTTATTCTTATTGGTCTTTGTGGTTTCAGTGATCTTGTGTCTGTTGCTTGGCTTCTACTACACTTAATAAATCATTATTATATAATATATATATTTAATTTAAATATTATTATATGTTAATTAATTGATACATAATAAAGATACTTAATACTTACCAAGAGGGAAAATATATTTATTCTTTTTCTTCCTATTTTTAAATATCCTATGCACTTTTCTTAGTATAAACGGAATTTTGTTACATTCTAATAAATCACTTTTATCTAATTTAATGCTGTCAAAATTTGATTTATCTTTTGAACTTAAATCACTAGGTGTAGGCGTAGATGATTTTTCTCTTTTTTCAAAGAATTTCTCTGATGAGGAACAAGAATTTATTCCGGAAGAAAGGTGAGAGTCAGTTTGTAATATTGATGGAGGATTTGGAGAAGATATAGAATTTGATACAATTGATTCTTCTGATTTAATTTGATCCTCAACAGGTTCTATTTTAATTAATAAATCTGATTTAGTTAATTCAGGCATTATTTTAGCTTCTTCATTTGATTCAGAATTTACACTGGTAGTTTCCATAGGAGATAACGGTTCACTTTTTATGTTGTTTAATGTTTGTAATTGTGCAGTGATTAATGATAAAGAACCTTGACTAGCATCTTGTGTTTTCTTTTGTTTGTCTAGCAGTTTATTCTGAGCAATTTTAGCATGTAGTCTATTCATTGTTTTAGATAATTTGGGAGCATTGCTTTTTAATTTACTGCTGTCTGTAGAAACCATGTTTTTATTAGCTGAATCACATCTTGTAGGGGAATCCAAAGATGATATTTCAGGAGAACTCTTCTGCGAACAATTCCACGCACTTTTTAAAATAGGAGTTGCTGATCCATATACCATTAAACCATTTCCTGTTTCTGATACAGGATCGGGGAAAGCATATGGATCATCGGAATTAAAAGTATCTTCGTTGCAAGATACACTATTTTCCTTAATTAATAGAGCTTTTAATCTATCAGAAAATTTTAATTTTCCTTCCGCAGATGCTGTAATTTCTTTTTCCTTTTCTTTTTTAATTTTGCGCTCCTTTTTTGGTAACATTCCAGCAACTTGCATATGGCTGTTGCAAAACCTAGAAAGAAAGTTATTGTATTTTAGATTGACAAATAAAATAATAATAATAATAATAATAATAATAAATAAAGTAAAATAAATTTCATATTTAATTTATGAATTTCTTAGAAGAATGAAATATAGATTAAAGAATAATTATCAAAATACATTAATCTTAATTTGAAATATAAATAATTGTTGAAGAATTCGGAGCGGCGAGGGTGCCATTCGATTGGAGGTAGACAGTCACGTGACACAAGAGAGAAAAAAAACTTTCATTCTTTTTCTTTTTTTTATTATTATGGTTTCTCTCTGAACATATCGTAAAAATGAAGTAAAACTTTATTTTTGAGTCGTAGACATTTTAAAAATTCATGCTGAAATAATGCAGCAAACTTATTATTTAATTGTTATTATTATTCAAGTAATAAGTTGTCATCTGTCTTATAATTCGTTAAATCAAGAAAAAAAATGTGTTTAAGATTGTTGTCGATCTCATATTCTGTGTCATGAGGACAAGATGTTTTTCTTTGATATTCTGCAAAGTCTGTCATTAACCCTATAAGCGTTAAGCCCGTCTTTTTCCGTCAAGC
Source organism: Salticus scenicus (assembly GCA_963930645.1). Taxonomy (NCBI): domain Eukaryota; kingdom Metazoa; phylum Arthropoda; class Arachnida; order Araneae; family Salticidae; genus Salticus; species Salticus scenicus. The sequence goes on from OZ005650.1 coordinate 43,312,616, forward strand.
ATAGTCAAAACAAATGGCTGGTATGGCTAAATTTTGAAATATATGTTGCTTGTTTCGATAAAATAAGATTAATAAACATGTATAGAGTATTGTATTAAATTTCCATAGTCATACTGTGCATAGTATTAATGTTATGAATCATTAAACAGATATACCGAAAAACGGCTAACGCTGAAAGGGTTAAATTCAAGTATATCAGTAATTTGAATTTGAATCTTTATTCATGTGTGGCCTTAGTGTTGACTCTAGAACAAAAGGGCCGCTGGGGGGGAACTCGATAAAAGGGCACTTTAATATTCTCAAAAGAGGCACTATAATATTCTCAATAATTCAAAAAGGGCACTATAACATTTTCATAATATATCACTTACAAAATGTACCCCCCCCCCCCCCCCCCAAAAAAAAAAAAAAAAAAAAAAAAAAAAAACTTACTAATTTTTTTATAGCAGCAATGTATCCAAGGTATAAATAAATAAACAAATAATGAAATTTTAAAAGAAAAGAAAAAAAATATATAAAGATATAAAAAAAAAAGATATAAAAAAAAGATATAAAAAAATAAAAAGATATTTAAAAAAAAAAGATATAAAAAAAAAGAATATAGATATAAAAATAGATATTAAAAAAAATTAGAAATAAGAATTTTTATTAGATATAAAAAAGAGATATAAAGATATAAAAAGTATAAGATATAATATAAAAAAAGATATTATATCAGATATAAAAAAATATAAAGATATAAAAAATATATATAAGATATAAAAAAAAAGATATAAAAAAAAAGCTTGTACAGATAATATTATATCATAGAATGCACCAGACAAAATCAGATTTTTATGAGAAACAATGAAAATTTTTTACATTTTTGAATGAAATATATCACTTACAAAATGTAGCAGCATATCGGAGCAGAATAAATATGGATTTGGAGCATATCGGAGCAAAATAATTATGGATATGGAGCAAATTTATTTTGAATCTCGAGCACATTGACCAGAATAATCTGTGGGTGCTTGTTTATTTAAAAACTAAAAATTCTGCAAAAAATTTTAGCTGTTTTCCCACTTAGTTAATACATAAAAATGAACATCTCGACATCACATGCATAATAAATTACACTTTTAAAATTTTCAGCAGAAATGAGTGAGGGAAATTTCTTAAACTTGTACCACCATACATATACAAAAAAAAAAGGTAAAATGTAGGTATGCATCGAATTTTTAGTTACTATTTGGTATACTGAATATTCATTATTCAGTAATAATCAAACATTTAGTGCATGCCTATTCAAAAGAAACTTGTTTAATTACAAGAACAAGACAATTGGTGTGAAAATAATTTCAAACAGATACAAAAATTGGATTTTTTTTAAAACAAAATCTTAAATTTTTTGAGTAATAATAAAGTCAGAATAATGGACAATTTGAATAGTTTAGATATTAGAAAATGTAATAAAACTGAATCTAGAATAAAATAATCATTGTTATTTAGGATGGAAAAGGATTGAAATTGTACAACATTAAATTCAATTTTAGTGCAAACTAACAGCCATGAACTTTTCTGAAACTTTTTTTCTTTCTTTCTTTCTTAAGATTATTGCTAAATGTACCTCAAAAATAGAGAGTTTCTTGTAGAGGGGGGGGGGGGGGAGGTAGAATTATGTTTTTACCGTTAATTAAATAAATATGCTATTTTTCCCGTATTTGACAGAATTCGCGATATTTTTACGACCGATTGCCGAAATTCGTAATTATTTCACTGCAAATTTACAAAATCTACGTTTAATAGCAAATAATTGCTAATAATATATATACTATGATTTTGAAACTAATTGATAAAATTCACTCTTCTTCAAAGCTGATTCCTGAAAATCGCGATATTTTTGCGGTTAATTATATCGAAAATGGGGTTAATTATTAACGAAATATACAATTATCTGGCTGCTAATCGATGAAATTTGAGCCCTTTTTAAAGCTACATCCCTCAAATACCAAACGTTGCTGTTAATCGATGAAGTACGCACTTTTTTCAAAACCTAATCCAGAAATATGTGAAAATTTGCAGATGAATTAAAAAATACCGGATTATTTCACAGCTAATTGTCAAAAATTACGTTTACTCGAAACTAAATTATTTTTTTCCCTAATAGGTAAAAAATTGTGCATTTTTTTCAAAGCGGATTCCTGAAATACGCGATTATTATGCGACCGATTGCCGAAACACGCTATTATTTAGCTACTAATCTATGAAAAATGCGTTCTTCTGAAAGCTGAATCTTAAATACCCAACTATTTTGCCACTAATCAATGAAATTTGCTTTTTTTTTTTTTTTTTTTTCAAAGCAGAATCTCGGAAATCGGGAATAATTTAAGTAGATTTCGCAAATACGGGATCGCTTACCCGCCAAAAATAAAAAATTTACGTTTTATATGCTATCATTTGGCTGCTAGCCAATAAAGGATTTATTTATTTTTTTTTTCCAGTTGATTTCAGTAAATCGCGATATTTTTGTAGCCGATAACGGAAACACGCAATCATTTCGCCGCTAATTAACAAAATTTATGTTTAATCGCAATTAATCGCTGAAAAAGGCTTTATTTTAATGCTAATCGATGAATTTCTTGCTTTTTTCAAACATGGTTTGCATTATTCGTATAATTTTGTGGCTTTTTATAGAAATACGGAATTATTTTACAGCTAATATTTAAAATTACGTAATCGTAAACTAATTGCTAAAATGTTATTTTTCTAAAAATGTGTAATTATTTAATCATAAATCAGCTTTTTTTTTTTTTTTTTTTTTTTAATTTGATTACTGAAATGTCATTTTTTGTGGCTGATTTATAAAATACGCAATTTTCTTGTGCAATTTTTGTGACGAATCCATTTTAAATCCGACGATTTTTGTGAAAGTCCCATTTTCAGATATGAAAATTTCTTAGAATCACCCACGCATTATAAAAACTAAGTTATTGCGTGTTCAGTTATCCCAACAAAAAGCACAGAAAATATTATTTTTCTTTCTCCAACGGTAGATACTTGGTACGATAAAGTTCGAAATTTTCCATGATTTTCTCAGAAACTTGTACATTAAAACACTTAAGAAAGTTTCCTATTACACAGGACAATTCCTCCATTAAAGTCTAACTTTATACTGTTTTCTCCAAAACTCGCGTGATTACGGCCTAAGACACTTTAGAAAGTCTCCCACGGAAGATACTTCATCCTGGTCTTAGATTCCTTACATTGTCAATCGTACTTTAAGTTCAGTAGCTTTGAACCCATTATTTTTATCAATAAATAATTAAAATAAACAATTATTTCGTTAGAAAATATTATTATTTAGCGACGTATTAAGCATTAAGATAACTGAAACATTGATATAGTTTAAATGAAAATCAAAATACCACATAATCATAGCATTCGGTTTCTCTCTTCCCCCCTTTCAGCTTGTGGTTTTAATTAAACACACTCGTAGCTAATGTAAACAAATACTTGTTCCTGTTCTGAGTCAGCAATATTTTGATTACGCAATGCCTAGCACTAAAATGTTTTTTTTTTTAATTTACTATTTATTTATGAGTATTGTACGATGAAGCGTGTGGTTCTTCAGCTAGATTGTAAAAGTTAGTTTTGTTACTTTCAAGAGGCGTTGAAGCGCTTTCATAGATAAAAAATAAAATTCAAAGAATAACGTTTTATGAGGCAACTGTTGGGAATGCAAAATCAAAAGTTTATAAGGATTGGATCGTGATTTCTGTCTATATAGATGTGTGCAAGGCCAAAAAAAAAAAAAAAAAAAAAAAAAAAAAATAGAAAGAAAGAAAAAAGAATAGTAGTTTTTTTTTTTTTTTTTTTCCCAGTGTCTGCCACTATTCAGTTCAGTTTTATGTACAATCCTTCTCATATTTATAAGGACACTTTATATTTTGAAATAACTAATGTAAAAATAATGTGAACAAGATTATACTAAGTGCACTTATATATCTAGTATTCTAAAAACCAAAACTGCTATAATTTTTTTAATATGAAACAAAATTAATAAAAAATAATGCAAAATCTTTTTTTCTCCACGTTTTTAGATGTTCATAATTATAGGGACAATACAGATTTTTTTGTTTTATTTAACTTACTAGCGGATAAATTACAGTTGACATGCGGATATGTTAACTACTGGGCTAGATTAATTCATATATAAGCCTTCAATTTTTCTTGGACGGACATTACTGATAATTCCTCGAAAAAAAGAACGTTCAAGTAGTGAAGTATGATAAATGTGTTTTTTAAGTGGAAGGATAATTTCAATCCGCCGAATTTCTAATGAAATTTGAAAGTCTAAAATTGTTGAAGGAAATGTGATCAAACGTTGAACTGCTGGTTCGATAGAAGAGAGATCTGAGGCAAAATCAGAGTTGTTTTACAGAGATCGAAGACTCATAATTCCTCTTAATGTTCTACTCATAATGACTGCTGCTGAATTTGCTCGTAATTTTTAACGAAAGGTTAGGGTCCACATTTATGCATGTTTAAAATAATTAATAATATATTAAAATGAATAAAAAAACCTGTAATAATCAATCAGCCTTTAATGGGGGAAAGAATGTCTGTGTTAAAGTTGAATAAAGACAATATTAAATGGTAAAAAGTTGCATTTTCGGATGAAAAACATTTTATTCTTGATTAACCAAATGGTTTTAACAGTTACTGGCACGATCTGAAGATAGCGAAAGACAGAGCAGATTTTTTAAAGGCAGATATGAATTGGGCATTTTAAAGGTGGATCTACGGTGCTCTGGGGAGCTGCTTCTACTGAAGGCAGAATGAGTTTAGTAATTTTTTCTATTATTATGAACATCAAGAGAATATCCGCAAATTTTAAACGTGGAATTATCAGATTTTTGTTAGATTTTGGGGGGCAATAATATTTTTTTCAACAAGACTTACATTTTTGCTCCACTTCTAGAGCAATAGGAAATAGTTTGAAGAAAAAAACTTCTGTATTATTGCCTTTCCCGTGGCCTAAAAGTTGAAAAAAAACTTAACTTATCATATTTGAAGAATGCATGCAAGTGAAAAGCAATTTTAAATAGTTTAAATGTATTCAGAATATCATCTATGCTGTATGAAATGGTATTGAAGCTGAATATTAAAAGAATATATATATATATATACCAGAGAGAATGTCTGACTGTTTAACCCTAAAAAGAGACCCCATAAAATATTAATTTAATGAATAACTGAAAAAAATTCGAGCTGTCCTTATAATTGCAGGGCTGCCAACCTCTAGGAGCGCTAAAGTGTAGTTAACAAACAAGAAAAAGTGTAGTTTTAAGGTACAAAGTGTAGCCGCTAAAAAATAAGAAAATGCTTAAAATAAATAAGCATGAAATCTTTTGTTTACTTTAAGACTTACTTTCTGAAATGTATTGATTTTTAACAATGAAACATACAAAATATCACTGCATTCTTTTAAAAATAACATTGCACACAAAATTTTTTCTGGCAATTATCGAAATACCTAACAATAATTAGATACAGTTTAACAGCATTTTGATCAGTGCTTTCATCAGTTGCCATCGAAAACGACAAATGTTTCAAATCGCCAACGATATCAGAACAGGTTATTTTTGCAATGCATTTCAATAGGACCGCCGTCTTTGTTCTACCGCTAGGACACTGTCTGGCGATTTTTGAATCCGGGAACATAGCTCTAAATAAATTTCCAGCATGATTTGCTGTAGAAATTGGAACATTATGTCACTTAGAAATGATGTAAAGAGCATTTCTGTTTTGGTAGTCTTTGATGCTGCATCACTTTTCACATAAAAACTGGATGGCAAAGGCTTTATCGTTGCTTTTATTTTACTTATACGCTTGTGTCAGCTTGTTGCAATATGACGCGAACAATCATAAAGTCCACGATGAATTACGCGAAAATTGCTATTACATATTGCACAATATGCCTCATGGGGTGAATAATCATGGGATGAATCTACAGATTGCAAACACGGCCACAGAATCTACAGAATTTGCAATCTACAGATTGTAGCAGAATACTCCGATAGAGATTTTTGATCAGGAACTTTTTTTTCTTCTTTGTATTATCATCATCATCGCACATTTTAACTTAAAATACTATTAAATAAAAAACTAAATAAATTTGTACACTCTTAAGCAAAAAATAAGAATAAATAAATGCAGAAAAGCAAGTCTAGCCAACAACAAACGCACAACACCGAAAATCGAAAGTAAACAGATTAGACTAGCTCTAGGGATAGAAAAGGAATTCTCCAAACATCCAATCACCATGCGTACACAGTCACACTATCGTCACAGTTTATGAGGAGGAAATGAAACAACCTATCAACCTCCGGAGTTTTCAAGCTACTTCATTCATAACAGCGATTTGGAAATACGGTGTGAAATCGTAGTTCGCTCGTTGTAAACAAGATGATGGTGGGGAAAGGAAAAGTGTAGCTTTAAGTATACAATGTGTAGAGTGTAGTAGAAGCAGGCTAAAGTGTAGTTACTACACCAAAAGTGTAGTTGTTGGCAGCCCTGTAATTGTGAACACCTGAAAAATCATCCTTTTACCATATTTAAAGTTTTTTAAGATAGAAAAATGATAAAACTTTTTAAATATAGTCTATTAATGAAATTCAAATTAATTAAAAATTTATTTGTTTAAATAATAGTGTTCAGTGTTTAGTTAATATAGAAAAACGGGTGTCCTTATAATTATGAGAAGGAGTGTATTTAATAAAATATATTTAGCTAAGTGGTCAAGACTGAATTTGCGGAGCATAAAAAATAACTCGCGGAGTTTTTAAAATTTTTCGGGGAAACTCCGCAGAAATCGGAGCAGTTGGCAACCCTGTGAAAAAATATAAATAAGGGCTGCCGGGCACTAAAAATGAGTTAGTAACGGCCGCCGGGCGCTAGAAATAAGTTAGTAAGGGCCGCGGGGCGCAAAAATGTGTTAGTAAAGGGCTGCCGGGCGCTGCGCCCTGCTAAATCGGCCTAGAGTCAACACTATGTGGCCTAAAATGTACTTCAAGCATTCAGGAAATGCAGGAGAGAGGTGAGTTAGATTTCACTTAATATTATGCATGCTAGAATTAGTTTCGTTTTAGAAAAATGTTTTTTATGCAGGTTAGAATTCTTGATTCGTTATTTCAATTCTGATTAATCATACAATAATTATTCTTAAAACAATTTGTGTTCAATTCAAATAATTTTCTTTAAACTTATGTAAATCCTTAAAGCATTTTGATTGAGAGTGCTTATATTTAAACATTACCTAACATATTAAAAAAATTTCTTATAAAGAATTACAAAACACACTATTTGTCACTTAAATGTCTTAGTACTTGGATGACCAAGTTCACTCGATTTCATTGTGAAAATCATTTGTAGTGTAGATACAGTGATTTGTTTTCAGATAATTATATTTCTTATTTGTTTACTTGCTCACAGAGGAGCGTGGATTACCACTGAATGGTATTTTTTATGGAGATAAAGAAAATTTAACCCAAATTATCATATCAAATCTCTAACTATAATACTTACGGATTTCTACCAGTGAACCCTAATTACACTAAAGATGAGGGTATTTTAGATCGAAATGTTATCTCAAAAACACACTAACTTTAAATATTTATCAAAATCATTTAAGCATGTTTAAAAAAAACCAAAGTTTCTACCTTTCTTTCATGGGGAAACACGACTTACTGGTAAATGCTAAATGTTCTAAAGAGAATGTCAGATTTTTGTGTTTAATTCTTTAAATCTAAATTTTACCAAAATCATTCAAATAGTTTCTAAGAAAAATCATGTCTCTGCCATATTTTGCAACGTACAAAATGAGGGTTAACAGTGAGTGCTAATTTTCATTATGATGAGGATAAATAAGATGAGTTTCTCATCTCCAAAATACTTAATGTTAACATTATAATTTTACAATTTTAACGAAGTTAATTGACATATAATAAATATAAATACCTTAAAATTTTACTTTGTTTATGGCAGAAGAGCTCTTTTCGGAAGGGGGGCCCCCTCCTTCATCGGTGCCGTCCGCACTCCATGGCTGGCGGTCTTGTGTTTGATGTTCTTCTCTTTTAAGTAGGTGACGCCATATCTCTCCTATCTCAGCCGACTCGTGGTCATTGATTGCGTCATTATTTTGATGCGCGATTTCGATGCTCTCGCGGATATACGCGTAGGTTGGGTTATTGTAATTTGCTATTTTCGCGACGTTTTCAAAGTCAATTTCCATATTGTTTTCAAAATAATTTCTGGCAAGCGCGGTTGTGTTACGGTTAAATTTAATGTCATTTTTATGTTCTTTTATTCTGGTTTTAATCTTCCTTTTAGTAACGCCTATATATTTAAATTCTTTGTTTTCCTGGTTTTTCATGGGAATTTTGTAGATACCTGCAGTTTCGGTGGGGGGGATCGGATCTTTATCACTTCTTATTAGTTGGAATATGTTAGGATTGGGTTTAATAGGAATGTTTACGTTAAATTTATTAGCGGTATACCACTAGTAAATAGCAGTATACCTACTTAAAAGAGAAGAACATCAAACACAAGACCGCCAGCCACGGAGTGCGGACGGCACCGATGGAGGGGGCCTCCCTTCCGAAAAGAGCTCTTCTGCCATAAACGATGTAAAATTTTAAGGTATTTATATTTATTATACTTAATGTTAAGTTTTTACGAAAATCATTAAAACCATTTCCTAGAAAACTGCCATAGTTTTCCAAAATTTCTTTCCCAATAAAAAAAAAAAAAAAAAAAAAAAAAAAAAAAAAGAACTTTAATTTTATGTTTTTATTAAAATTGTTTGATTTATTTCCAAGAAAACAAATTTCTGCCATACTTTGCAATGGATGGAAAAGATTAAAAGTTAATGCTAATTTTTGTGAAGAGGCTAAGTCAGATGAATTTGTCATCTTAAAAAGCACATAAACCTAAGTTTTTATAAAAATCGCCAGAGCCATTCACCATACAGACAAGTTTCAAACATATTTTTCAATGGGAGTTATAAGGGTTAACAATGAAAGCTAACTTTCCAGAAGATGAAGATAAATCACATACGTTTAAAATCACAATAACCCTTATTTCTAAGTTTTTATAAAAATCATTTATACCATTCTTGAGAAAACCAAGCATAAATCCAATTTCTGCCACATTTTTCAATATTTTGAATGACGGTTAACAATGAAAGTTAAATTCTCTGATTATAAGTCGGAATAAGATGAGATTGCCATATCTCAAGAAATCCTTGTTCTGTTCTTAAGTTTTTATTAAAATCTTTTGATTCATTTCTAAGAAAATCAGGTTTTTTACATGCTTTACAGAAGTCAGAGTGGAGGTTAGCAGTGAACACTAATTTTTCTAAAGATGAGGATAAATACCCTAAGTTTCTTTTCTCAAAAAAAAAAAAAAAAAAAATCGTTAACCTTCATTTTTTTTTTTTTTTTTTTTTTTTTTTTTTATTGTCAGATCCATTTCCTAGTAAACCCAAATTCTTTCATATTTTTCATCTGGTGGCTGATGGGTTAGCAGTAAATCTAAATTTTCCTGATGATGAGGGCAAGTCCAATTGATTTTCACTCTATAAAAACCTTGACCACCAATCTTTCCTCAAAGTCATTACATCCATTCCCGAGTAAATTCAATTTTTGACACATTTTACAAGAGGAGGATAAAGGGCAGTGGTGCAAGACCTTCTATTTTGCAAAAATTCTCGAGACTAAACTCAAGACGGAAATAAATAGATGATATAACTATCTTTCTTTCTGTTAAAAAAGGAAAAAATACTGTTTTTTTTTATTCTAAAAGTATGAGAAACAATTAAAATGAGCTTGTTTTATTTACGATTATCTATTTTATTTGCTTCTTTTTTCTCACTTGTCTGACAGTCCACATCAGAATGTTCAATGAATCATTCTGCAGGTACAGATAGAGACAGATAAGTTTCGCTCATCTTGCCTAACAATTGCCTTCCCATCTGTCTGTTTTGTACTTCATTTAAAGCTTCTGGGTGACGTCAGTCCATACATAAGCACAGTTTTTTTCTTCCACTCTCTCTTCATTCCTCAAACATCAACTTCAAATTTTCTGAACCGCGCGGGTAAGCAGCAAGCAGAGAGACGCTTGTTTTGTTGATTTTTCACGTGCGTCAGTGTTAATTATAATATAGTGTTGGAAGACAGTAAATTTTAGAAATGTATTACATCTGTTTTCATTTATAGTAATTTTAAAAGGAAATATTTTTAAATGTTATCACATTGTGTAATGCAATAAATAAATGGAATATTATTAAATAAGTCGTATTGAAAAAGAGTTTTTTATAATTAAAAAACTAATTAGTATTACTTCATTATTGTTTCTTCACTGTGTTTTTTAATTATGTGGATTGTGTGATTAACAAAAAAAAAAAAAATATCACTGTTACTATTAATTGCTTTGTGACTTTGTTATATGTAATGAAATGTTAAAAGAAATAGAGTATAAAATTATTTTATTTCTATAATCAAAACAGAAAAGTGACAAAACTAACAGTATTTATTTTAGCAAATTTGAATTTTGGTTTTTATAATTAGTGAAGCTATATACTAACTTAAAACTAAAAATTTTTAAACAATACAATTTTAAATTTTATTTAAATATTTTTTTTAAATAAATCAGTGATTCAAATCAAGATGTTGAAATCATGAAATTTTTAATAAAGCTAACTTAAGTTGGTACACATAGTTGATAAACAACAAATTTAGTCTTATGAAAAACGCTTATCACTTAAAAAATTGTTTTGGTCTTTAGATTTGGTTGATCACTTGCACCCATGATAAAGGGTTACCAGCAAAAGTGAATTTTCCTAATATGACATTGAATTTAATCAATTTTTCACTTCAAAACACCAATTAACCCCAAACCTTTATCAAAATCGTTGCATTTATTTCCGAGTAAATCCAATTTCTGTGATATTTTTCTATCGGCAGACAAAGGTCATCAAAATTGCTATATTTATTTTTAAAAAAGTCCAATTTCAGCCATATTGTGCAAATGTCAAATAAAAGGCTAACAGTGAAAACAACTTTTCCTAAAGATGGGACTAAGTCTAAACGATTTTGTGTCCTCAAAAAGCACTTACTCTCAAGCTTTTATCAAAATCATTACATCAATTTCTAAGTAAATCCAATGTGTGCCATTATAATTTGTAACTAGCTGATAAAGGGTTAACAGAGTGCTGGAATTTTTCTGAAGATATGAATAAGGATAATCGATTTTGCACCTCCATAAACATTTAATTTCAAACTTTCATCACGTTTATTATATCCTTTTTGTTTTTATGAGTAAATCCGGTCTGCACCATATTTTGCAAATAGCAGCTAAAGAGTTAACAAAAGCACAAATTTTCCAGAAGATGAGGATATGTTTAATCTACTTTGTACCTCAAAAAACACTTAATCCGAAACTTTTATCAAAATTATTATATCTATTTCAGAGTAAATTTTTGTCATATGTTGCAACTGGCCGATAAAGGGTTAAAAACAAGCATGAATTTTTCTGGAGACGAGGATAAAGCTTGATCACCCCACCCCCCCTCCAAAAAAAAAAAAAAAAAAAAAAAAAAAAAAAAAATCACCAACCCCAAACTTTTATCAAATTTGTTATATATACCCAAGACAAATGTTTTAACTAAACATGACAGCAATTAACAATGTTTAAAAATATATTTTTAAAAATTAAGAGAAAATATTATCAAAAGAAAGCAGTAAAATTAGTAAAGTATATGTTAATATGAGAAATTCCTATCAACAAAAATAAAAAATTAGAAACATATACTCTCTATTTAATAATTACATATAAAATAATGTTAAAAATCTATTTCAAAACTTTTATTCTGAGCAGTTGATCTATGTAACTTTAAATGTAGCATCAAAGAATTAATTCTAATGTAAAACATATATAGTATTTGTCTAAATTCGATGCTATTCTGAAAATTTAACAGTTCTAATTTTGACCTGATAATGGCTCCCAAATGCTAATCATGTTTTTCAAATAATATTTTTAATTTACGGTACAAATATCATTTTTTATACAATATTAATTAAAAAAAAAAAAAAAAGATGAATGTAAAACAATTTGAACAAATTTATATGTGCGATTTCTTGATATTTATTTTTTTTTTAATAGAGTTTCTACTTAAATGTTAAAAAAATTTGTGGAGCTTCCAAATCATCTGTAAGAAAATATGAGCAACATATAACATAACCAGATGTGTATCTAATCTATTACCCTTCCACAAAATTATTACAGATTGTATGATAGTATGATAATATCTATTAGAGTAGTGCAATATTTTTCATTTTTTCTCAATAATTTATATAATATGAATTGAGCTAAACTAGAAAAATGTAGAAGGAAGGAGATATTTCATTTTTCCAGATTTTACAATCAACTTTTTTTAAACTTAAATTAAAATTTTCATTTTCCATAAGAATTCTAAATTCAAACTTCCTGAGTATTTCAGGTTTTTACCTGAGGCATATCGAACCTGTTAGTTTAAAACTGTTGACAATAATTGGATAAAACAAAAATTTTATTTATGCATACTTACTCCCTATTTTCATTGCAAGGAATAGGATTTGTGCACTTCTGCTTATTATAACGAGCAACGTGAGCACACTGTTTGAAAGGGGCAGACTTGTCCTCCAATATGTGACGAATGCAAAATGCATAGCCATTGATTCTCCTCTGTTTGCAAAGCTTAGCACTATAAGAGCACAAAGGTTTCTTATTCACTGGAGAATAATGTATATGTTTCCCTTCAAACATCATGAGTTAAATCCTGACACAGACCTAAAGTCTGCTTTTGGATAAATGTATCTAGAAAAAGAAAAAATGTAGCAAACACTATTTTGAACATTTAGACAGCATAGAAAGAATGAATAAGAATTTTGGTTAGCATGACATTATTTGTGCAAAGTATATTCAGAAAAGTTTAAATAGGTTTGTAATATAGAATGTACGCAAATGTTATAAATATATATAAACAAGAGAAAAATATTAATTATCAAATAGTTACTGCAATAAAAAAAAAATGCACACTTCATTGAAAATTATAATTCAACTGAAGAAAAATTACTTAAATCAACATAGTAAAGGCATCAGTCAGATTCTCCCAACCTTCCTTCCTTCAGATTTTTATGTTATCCTATGGGATTTTTATTGTTTTATTTTTAAAGGATATATTATCTCATTCAAAAATGAGGTTTTTCAAATTCTGTTTATTAAATACTAGCTGTTTTCGGCGACCAGCTGGTTATCGATCCTTGAAAAATCCGACTTTACAAAACGCTCGCTCGGTGGTGTCTGCGGCGCCTTTATCCAATTTTAGGACTTCTGCATCTTTCGCCCCCTTCCCACCCCACCCCTAATAATTTTACACTTTCGAAAATATCCTCATTTGACTTGCAGGCCCCAAAAACTTATACATAGCAATTTTGAACGGTCTAACTCAATTTATAATTTTTTGCCCCTTTTTCGCCCCCTCCTAGTAATTTTACACTTTCTAAAATATCCTCATTCGACTTGTAGGCCCCAAAAAACCTATATACACCAATTTTGAATGGTATAACTCAATTTCTAATTTTTTGCCTCCTTTGTCCCCTTCTTGCCCTCCCAAATAATTTAACACTTTCGAAAATATCCTCATTCGACTTGTAGGCCCCAAAAACCTATATTAACCAATTTTGAATGGTCTAACACAATTTTTAATTTTTTGCCCCCTTAAAAATGTCATCAAACAAATTTCAATTGAAAACCTTATTTTAATTCATGTATTTTATATTGAAATTAAAAGGGAAAATAGTGTGAATGAACAAAAAATATCAAGGGAAGTACTGTATGTATATTTTTATTTTTATTTGTCATTACGTTTATATTTTACACTTCTCAGGTTCCACCACAAAATTTCCTGGGGGTGAGATGCTGGGTTTGAAAGTTCTGTAAACCACTTCTCAGGGGCGAGATTTCCGGGGGGCAAGATGCTGGGGACGATACTTCCGGATCCCGCTTGAATATATTTGTGTGACTTTAAACTAGTAAAGAAGATCACTTTCGCCATTCAATCTGTGGCTCGCAGACAAAATTTTATAAACATGAATTGCTGACACATCAATACATACAGCTGAACCCGTTATAGTGAACAACCTTCGGACATAAAAAAAATTGACTATATCTAAAGGTTCACTATAATCAAACTTTGATTACTAATAAAATAGTCATAGTTGGGACTGCTGAAAAAGTTCATTGTAAGCAAAAGTTCACTATATCTCAGGCTCATTATAGTGAGGTTCAACTGTATTTGGTTCATGTGGTTGGCATTTGATTAATTGAAAAGGTGTCAGTTGGAAAAAAAAAGGAGAGAGAGAAAGAAAACATTTGTGAAGGTGAAAAGGGACCCACATTACAAAAAAAAAAAAAAAAAAAAAAAAGGGGGGGGGGGGGCATTTCACTTTGCAAAAATTAGCACAAATATTGCAATACTTTTATTATATTTACTTAATAAAATAAAATATTTGAACTTAGTTGTTCAAAAAGTCACTCATTAAGCTAAATGGAACATATTCAAAGAATGTAATTTATTTAAAAAAAAACATAATTTGAAAATTTTTTATATCTCTATAATATGAAGCACCAAAAATTCCATTGGATGATATGGGAAGTAGCAGTCCAAAATCTGCCAAATATCATATCACCATAGCAATATCAGGGCACCCAGATTCACAATGAATACTTTGCTAAAAATAAAAGAGCTTCTACAAAACTCCAGAAAATTCATGCTTAAAATATGATGAACTATGATACATAAAATGTGACTATAATTGTTAACAAATATAGACTAAGAGTATCTTAAAATGAAAACAAACTAGAGCATTATTTTTGGAAGCAAGTCGCAGATGTTTTGGGGGGCAAGTGGGGCCATGTCTTTGAAGGCAAGAAGAGTATGTTCTGGAGGGCAAAGACCATAAGTTTTTGCTTTTTATTGCGTATCTACACCACTCAATGAATTTTATACAGCGAAGGATATAGAACCCTTCTCAAAGGTCTTAGAGGAAATCTTGTTTACAATTCACTTTATAGACATAAAACTCTTACAACATAAGAAATGGAAATACTTAAAATTAAATAAGAAGTATGAAAAAACTTACAATCATTGTATCTAACAGCATGAATTCATTCTAAATTACAAATATTATGAATTCAGTAGGTCAGTTATCAGAAGATATATTGAATCACAACCTAAACAACAAAACAGAGTCATTATTAAATTTAATATAAATATAAAAAACATGTAATGAACTGCAATAAATTATAAGCAATATGTAACTATAATTTCAATGTATATTATTAAACCACATATAAAATAATTTACAAGCTATCAGCAATTATTATTTCCTCAACAACAGTATTAATAATAATTTTATCAATATTATAAATCCTAATTATTATTGTCATCAATGATTGCTTTTAATTTAAAAATAACAGCTGATTCATGTTGCAACAATTCCATCTAGTAGATGATTCTGTTTGATTCATTTTAGGATCATTTTACATCAAATAAGAAAGTAATAATAATAATAAATAAAATTGAATTTCTTTAGAATTTAGATTTTAGAGATTTTTTGTATATTTTAATTCTTCTTAAGTCTTAACAATAGGATGAAAGCTGTAAATTTTAAGATTTTGGGGACTATTAATTTATGAGCTAGGAATCTTCAAAAAAGCAAAAAATGTATAAAATTGAGAACACTTTGACATCTATAAATAAGCTGTAGATCAAAATCTAGGTAGTTGACATACAAAGCTCAAATTGATGTGTTTGCATTCTTCCTTTTAGGTTCTTTTAAAATAATTGCAACATGAATATAATAGTGAATTTTTTATTTTATTTTATTTTATTATTATTAAAAAATAATAATAAACAAAAAATTAAAAATCCCCCAAAAATGCAAATGTCACTTTGAAAAAACAGTCTTTTTACCACTAACAGTTGCCTACACAATAAAGTTCTCAAACTTCGTCTGATATAACATCATGCATTCCAGTCATAGTGACATTCACGTTGCTTTACCACTTGTGCTACAAAGTAAATCCTAAGCATTCAATAAACAATTTTGTTACTCCAAGGGACACTCATAAATTGTGACACACTGATCGTAACCAAACTTTAAAGATAGTATAATGGTATCAAGATGTACAAAATACAATCTTGCTAATTTATATCAGCAATTGTTACTTCAGAATAGAACATTAGTGTTCGAAATTGGAATTATTTTATTGCAACATTGTGACTTATTCAATTTATCTATTTGATTTTTCTAATTTTTTTTTTTTTTTCCCCCAAATGTGTGCCCTTGATTTATTTCCAGAGCAAAATAAAATTTGTCTGCAATCCAGAAATGTCAAAACCAAGGGGATTTATTTACGTACTTTTTATCGCTTGCACATAAAGCATGTGCATATTTTTCTTACTTTAGATTTTTTTTTTTTTTTTTTTAATAATTTGAAAAATGAAGTTATGGTTTTACATAAGAGGGATCCTAATTAGAATTTCACCCCCAATATACTTTTCACTTTTGTTTATTTACTGATTCAAATTAATTTAAACATCCAATAACTTCTAAGTTTTCAAATTCAAATGGAGCTACTCCATACTTTTCATGATTCTAAAAGAAGAATAACAATTTAAAAAAAAAAAAAAAAAAAAAAAAAAACGTTTTTTTTTTATTTTTCACCTGCTTTAGAAATGAGGATCTTTTTGACACTGATTGATTTAATTTGCTTTTAATATGCAATTATTTATAGAGTAAATTAGTAAGTTCCGAAAAGCAAAATGGACATTATTAATAATTTTAAGATGCAACTTTTTTGAATAGCTATGTGGTGAATAGATATTTTTCTTTAAAGCAATCTGAAATACAATTTAAATAAATAGATTACCGTAGGACAAACTATACATATATATTTTTTTTTTTTTTTCATAAAATCACAGGGATACAAAGTAGAATTCTTATACATTGCAGTCCATTGTTATGGAATTGTAAATAATTGTATTTAATTTTGTATAAATTCTTTCAAAGAGGTTTAGTAAGTTGATAAAATGCTAATTTTGTGCATTTCTAGTCATTTTAGTGTTAAAATAGCCTTATTTTCCCTTAAAAACGCATTAAAAAGCTCCAATAAGGCAGATAATGGATTTGGTGCCAAATTCGGCAACTTTTCCCTCCTTGGCGAGAAAATCCTTATTAGGGATATACCAAATATGGAAGCACTAATCTCATTGGCTGATGAGATACGAGAATTATCGAGAACAGTCTGGGTTTGATAGAGGAGTATAAAAGGAAGTTAAATGCGTCAAATCGAGTTGAGTTCTCAGTCAGTCACAGAGAGTTACGTCCAATGCTTACATTGCTTTGAGCCTCTTTGAATGAGATTTGCTTTATGTGTTATTGCTATACAGTTTGTACTGTGGTTTTGCTGTTAACGACTGTTATTTAAGCTGTGTTTACTGGATGAATTGAAGCTGATACTTGGTTTATAGACCTGTATTTTTCTGGAACTCTCTGTGAATAAATTACTGAATTTTTGCAAGTTTCGCTTTTCATTCTCAGACAACTTACGAACCCCCAAGTACGCAACACTTCTGGTGTCAGGAGTGGGGTTGTCTGTGAATGGTGATAACTAAAGCTATGAAGCAAGAAATGAAGAAACTTCTGGAAGGTCTAACTGCTCAGATGAATGATTTAAAATCTGGATTGATAGAAAGAATGAAAACTGGGCAGAAAGAAATAAAAACAGGACAAGAGAATATGGAAACCGGATTGACTGAAAGAATGAGAGAGGGACAAAGAGAGATGAAAGAAAGTATGGAAACGGGACAAAAAGAGTTGAAAGACAGTTTAGGTGAAGTTCAGGGAGAAATTAAGTCAATCCAAGAAAAAGTTGAATGCAATCAAGAGGAGATGAAGAGAGAACTTTCGACAGTAAAGGAAGTGATTGAAAGTAAATCATCGGATATAGGAAGCAGAGTAGATGGAATAGAAGAGAAAGTTTTGAAATGGAAAATAGAAGAGAGTTTTGAAGAGAAAGCTATGAAGATAGAAGAAAATGTTATGAAAGTATTGGGTTGTTCGATAAATAATGTCGTTTTTTTTTTTCATGTTTTTCAAAGTGAATTTATTTATATTAACAACAAACATTAATCCATGATATAGTGACCATTTTGTTGGATGACCTTTTGCCATCTTTCGGTAAGATGAAAAATTCCACGTTCGAAGAAGCCTTGGTTTTTAGAATCAAAGGTTTTAAAAAACGATATTATTTATCGAACAACCCAATAGAAAGGAATTTTGAAGAGAGATTTATAAAGATAGAAGAGAATTTTTAGGAGAAAGTCATGAAGAAAGTAGAGGAACATCTTGAGAGAAAAGTAGAAGAGAAATTAATCTCCCTGCTCCAGGAAACTGAAAAGAGAGATAAAAGAAGCCAAAATCAGGACTTTATTAAGCTATCCATCTACGACCTCACTTCCTCCTGGCAGGTATATAAGATGCAGTTTTCTATCGTAGCTGAAGCTAATGGCTGGGACTCTATTGCCAAGTCAGTCCATTTAGCAGCAGCACTACGGTGAGATGCAGCCGAGATACTGAGAAATATTTCTCAAGAAGAACGGAACAACTTTGAGGCCTTGACTAGAGCAATGGAGCTACATTTCGGAGAAAAGTGTTCTAAGGACTATAGTTGCCTCCAACTAAAGTCCCGTTACCAGAAAGCGGGTGAAAGTTTGCAAGATAAAGCTGGCAGCAGATATTCAGAGACTGTCACACATAGCATTCTCAGACTACCATGCTGACACTCGCAACGACTTAGCCCTTCAGTATTTTATCGATGCTGTTCAGGATCCAGAAATTCAAAAACTGCTGAGACTTTCCAATATCGGAGATGTCGAATCAGCTTTAGGCTATGCGATAAAGATTGAGGCAGCCCAACAAGCCTCCAATAAAGACCACCATACCATCAGAGCAGTCTCATTAGATGATACATCATCAGCTGATGTAAATGAAATGAAGAGAAATCTTGCAGACGTCATGAGGAGATTGTGCAGCCTTGAAAATAATAAAGAAGTAAAGGATCCGAAGATAAAGTGCTGGGGCTGCGGAAGAGATGGACATGTAAAGAGAAACTGTCATGTACGACTAACTAAAGGAAATAACCCAGCTTCACAATCACTGCAGGGAAACTAAAAAAAGGTAATCTCGCGTGGCGGAGGTTGCCCGAAATAAGAGAGCCCGAATTTTCAGTGTTCTATGTTTCTGCAATGAGTGGCAGTGATAATGGACTTTACATTTATGGCCAAGTTAACACCACAACCTGCCGTAGGATTCTGGATACTGGAGCTAACGTAACCATCATTAGAACGGATTTATCAGCGCAAGAACTTAAAGAGAAGATCATCTGGACGGCGCCCTGCATTAAACTCCAGACTGTAACCGGTGACGAAATCAAAATATATGGAAAAATGAACTTGACCATCACATTTGGAAATGTCAGTTCTGTTCGGCGCAAAGGACTCTCTCCCAAGTTACAGTGCAACTGGGATGGACCGTACACAGTCTTAAAAAGGCTGAATGATGTAGTTGTACGGATTACTAAAACACCTTTATTAAAACCGAAGTTGGTGCACTATGATAGGCTAACCAAGTACCACACTTAACGGTAATATTAAAATTTAAGATGTAAATACTTGTAAAATTTGCGCATGTGTAATGTAAATATTTGTACATACTTGTAAATATTTCTCACTTGATTTTGCAATCTATATTTCAACTTTATCGTTATATGCAACGTAGTTTTTGTATTTTAGATTGTGTAATTTGTTAAGTTTCATCTCTTGACCAAAGGTTGCACTGCCTGGGACGTGCAGTCCTTGGGAGGGGGCAGTGTTACGGAATTGTAAATAATTGTATATAATTTTGAATAAATTCTTTCAAAGAGGCTTAGTAAGTTGATAAAATGCTAATTTTGTGCATTTCTAGTCATTTTAGAGTTAAAATAGCCTTATTTTCCCTTAAAAACGCATTAAAAAGCTCCAATAAGGCATGTGATAGATTTGGTGACTTTTCCTTCCTTGGTGATTTTTTTGGCGAGAAAATCCGTATTAGGGATATACCAAATATGGAAGCTCTAATCTCATTGGCTGATGAGATACGAGAATTTTCCAGAATAGTCTGGGTTTGATAGAGGAGTATAAAAGGAAGTTAAATGAGCCAAATCGAGTTGAGTTCTCAGTCAGTCTCAGATCTGTCACAGTGAGTTACGTCCAATGCTTGCATTGTTTTCGATCCGGGCAAAAATTGGGACCCTTTTGCTGCCCCTTCACGAAATTCAAATCCCTAAAATGGGCCCCTTCACAAAATTCAAATCCATAAAATGGGTTCCTTCACAAAATTCAAATTCAGAAAATGGGTCCCTTCACAAAATTCAAATTTATAAAAACAACCCTTTTACAAAATTTTGCTTTATAAAAATAATACTTTTGTAAAATTTTTCCATGTTTACAGTATTATTTTTAATGAGTATCTATACTTGTTTAATAAAATGCTATTAATTTGAAAATAAACATTAGACAGACTATCTGCTAAAATGAAAGGTTTCTAGCGACATTTTTTAAAAATAAAAATATTTTGTTTTTTCACAAAAATAATTTGTTTTTCACAAAAATGGACCCCAAAAATTAAAACCTGGATCAACCCCTGATAAGACTTGCTTTATGTGTTATTTAGTGCTGACTCTAGACTAATTTGGCAGGGTGCTCCATCCTGCTGCCATTTTAAACACATTTTAGCACCCTGCGGCCTTTTTAAAAACATTTTAGCACAAGTACCTTTTCTAACATTTTAAATGTTCAGAAGCCTTTAGATACTTTTCTTTCTGACTTTTAAACCTTCTAGGAATAGTTCTACAGCATTCCGGGAAGAACAAATGCATATAGTATATATATATCTGTAAAATTAGTAATTTACTTTTGTCATGCGCAAAAATCACAACATAGAAGACCGCAAATTATACAAATAATGCCCTTTTTGAATATAGGTTGCCCTTTTTAATGAATTCCCCCCGGCGGCCCTTTTATTCTAGAGTCAGCACTAAAGTTATTGCTATACAGTTTGTACTGTGGTTTTGCTGTTAATGGCTGTTGTTTAAGCTGTGTTTACTGGATGAATTGAAGTTGATACTTGATTTATAGACCTGTATTTTTCTGGAACTCTCTGTGAATAAATTGCGGAATTTTTGCAAATTTCGCCTTTCACTCTCTAACAACTTACGAACCTCCAAGTACGCAACACTATGAACTCAAACTATTTAAATTGTCAATGTTAAATTGTTTAAATATATTAAAAACTGGTAAATGTTTGCTATTGCATGCATACCATTTAAAGTTCGTTACTGAGATGCACAAATAAATTCAGATACATTACAGCCTTTTTTATGACATAAACTTGAAAAGAAATACACAAAATGCCTTATTATGATTAAGATTTTCCATTTTGTTTATTTACTGACTTATCTGATTTAAATTTATTTAAACAACCATTATTTACTAAATGCTTTAAAAGTTGAATGGCGTCATTTCAGATTTTTGTTGGATGTGAAAATGTGGGTTATTTCAATCTAGGACTTCTTGAAATCAAACATTAATATTTTTTATTTACAATATTAAATACACATGAATCAATTACGCAGAATAAAATTTATTCAGAAATTCTACTTTCTTTTAAACAATAAATAAAACTTTAAGATACCTTTATACAAAAGCAACCAGATAGACAAAATCATGTGCATAAATTCCAAGGCTCAGACACAATTTATGGCTGTTTGCTTACAAAATTTTTACTCAGTAACATTAATACCTCAAAATTAATACTTTTAAATTACAAAATTTTATGAATGCAAAATGCTTTTTTAAATAAGAATGTGTATCAACAAGAAAAACAAGGTCTGGTATACGAAAACTTTGTTTTTTAATATTAAGATTAAAAGATAATTTATATAATATTACCAATTTACCACTAACAAGGGAAGTATGAATCAGTAAATCTGCTATTGAAACCAAACCAAGCCTGTAGAGTGCAAATTTGCCATGCAACATCCATGGAGGCGAGATATAACCCCCTAATAATTTTAGTTATTTCTATAGAAACCAACAAAACACGCATCCATGTAAGAATGGGTAGTGTAGTAGTAGCGTGTTTGACTTATGATACGGAGGTCCTGGGATTGAGTCCCCGCAAGGGTGTTTTTATTTCAATATTTGTATTTTAATTTCAATTCATTTGCAAAAATGCATATTATCACTCATAAAAGAAAAAAATTTTTTTTAAATCATTTCTGATGAGGTAAAAACTCGCATCGGATTCCCACTGCCTTCGGCAGAACAGACCCATGTGTGTTGCACGTGTGCAATTTTGTTCATCCCTCTTTACGAATCACTATATTATACATCTAAAAACACAATTAAAATACAGAAAGAATTTTTTTTTCATCAGTGGAATAATAAGTCCGTGTCCCCACTGCCTGCAGCAACATAAATATGTGCGTGCAGCATGAGTATCAATTCATTCACCCTTCCTGCCTCTCCTAAGAATTCTACATTTAAGAAAATATATATGGAATCGATTTATTAGGCCTTGATACCTAATAATACCAAACTTCAACACTTTAGTTTTATTTCTAAAAGTTTGCCACTTCGACCCCCCCCCCCCTAATAATTTTACACTTTCGAAAATATCCTCATTCGACTTGTAGGCCCACAAAACATATACCGGGTGATTCAAAATAGATGTTACAGCGATTATCTTGTAAACTAAGAAAGATAGAAACAAACTTTCAATTACAAAATTGGTGCAAATTAAGAGTAGATTTCAGATATGGCATTCTTTTGTACAAGGGGCTGTATACATATTAAATACGAAATTTAATTTTCATACGGCCCCTCCTATCATATGACTTATATTTAGAAAAATATTCTCCTCGCTCTAACAATAAAAAAAAAAAAAAAAATCATCTAAAAAAAAAATCAAGTCAAAATCTCGCTGAGTTATTGCAATTTGAAAATTCTAGCATTTTTCGCCAAGTCTTAAGGGGTTGTATCAAAAGTGAGAAATTGTAATTACTATTGCTTTTGTAATAATGCACACGTTGATCAGCGTTTGGGGGGGGAAAAAAAGAAAAAGAAATCATTCAGGGAACCTGTTTGCGGAGTCTAAATGGAGAGCCGAACGGAAGCACTCTCGCGGCCAGAACGCGTGCGCTCTTACGATGAAGTTCGACATTAACGGCTCTGTGATTGGACAGTTCATTTTGCCGCTGGATTTCTTTGCTTTATAGATTTCTCTACTCATGGGATGGGGTTTCTCCATGTTTTTAGCGATGCCTTCCGATCTGAATGTAGCAGAGATCCCGACCAACCAATCAACCAAACCAATCACCTCGTCCTCGTGGGTTTTGTTCAGTAGTTCACTTTGGCTAGCGTAAGCGTAGTGCATCGATATCTCTCAGTTTCTTAAATCTAAAATTACTTTGCTATTTTTATTTAAAAAAAAAAAACAGTCTTTTTCAAGACCATTGATAATATTTATCTAAGCTTGGCATGATAATGTCGCAAAAATATCCTAGTGCAAAGCGGAAAATCAAATGCCGTTTTTGCGATGAAAAGTTGCTGGAGAAGAATTATAGTATGCACCTTCAGAGAAAACATAAAAATTATTCAGGAGATAAAAGGAGTGCTGGACAGATGTCGCTCACTAATTTTGTAGTGCCCCATGTTACTGAAACAGAAGTTACCAGCAAGGAAAATGAGCCTATTACACTGAGTAGTACTAGGGAGCATTCTTTGAAGGATGGTGTTGGTGATTCTACAACTGTTGATGAAAATACCGCAATTGTTGAAGAAAATTCCACAGTTATAGAAGAAAATTCCTCTAGACATGCTGTAGAGGTGGAAAGTGCTTCTGATGCTGATGCAAGTACAACAACAACAGATGATAAACTTTTTCTCATTCTGGAAGGTATAAAGAGGCTCGAGAAAGACGTTTCCAGTTTGAAGAAAAAAGAAAATCCCTCCAATGAAATCAAAGCAGAAGATGAAGAAACCTTAAGTAGTTTATCCTACATTTTTCAGTCTTGTCGCTCAATCTCGGACATTACTTCTTTGTTTGATGAGTATGAATTTGATCCAGTATCATCCACCATTGTATGCCGTACTTGTGTGCCAGTGGGAAATCCCCTGCCTGGAAAGACTGGTATAAACAACCATCCTGCCATTTTCACATATAATATTGAAAATGGTGTAGATTTTCCGATAGGTTCTAATATGCCAGATGCATTCAGATTCCTGAAGAGAAATTTAAGAGTCCACCTGTCAAGCAATACACATTGCAAGGCAACAGATCGTAAGAATGGCACAGACGTGGAAGAAACACACCATAGAAGAGAGAGAGAAACTGGCATGCGAATCGGGCGAATAGCTTATAAGCTCTATTATAAAGGTCGTCCGTATAGCGACTTCGAAGAAGAAATAGCTCTAAGTGCACAAAATGGTTGTGATGTGGGCGACATCAATCATTCAGAAACATTTGTGAAGAATTTTTTAATAAATGTTTCTGATGTAGTTACCAGCCGTTTGAAATTTTTTTTAAATGAACGGCTAATTCAAACGGGATTTCAACCACCCGTTAAAATAATAGCCGACAAAGGCACTTGGAAGCACAGAACTCGCCATTTTATTATGGCAGTGACAGTTGTCCCTAATTCTGAAAAATTACTCCAAGCTGTATATTTGGGACACCCTGTAATCAAGGTGCATACTGGTAAAGATGTTGCGGAAAGCATCATCTCCTGTATGGCTGAATGGGGTATCAATCAGGAGCAATTTATTGGAGGAAGTTTCGATGGACAATATTTCCACTTGAATGTTCCCAAATATTTAAATGCATATTTTGGACAAGGAAAGGAAAAAACTTTTTATTATGACTGGGATCCCATGCATAAAGCTGGATTAGTTGATGATCATTTGCGAAAAAAACCTAAATTTTCATGGGTTGTTTCTGTTTCTCAGGCAATAGCATCCATTTTCAATGATTTTAATTACGGAAAGGAATATGAGCACTTAAAAGATGTGTGTGTTAGTATTCAAGATGGGCAATTTAAAAATCCTTGTTTTTTTAGTGAGACAAGACTTGCTAACCATTGTAAAACGGTTTACAAAAGCTTCAGAGATGACTTTAAAGCTATAATAACTATCCTAGAGGAGCGACAGCAAGAATCAATGATTGGTGATTCAGTACAAAGGGAGAAGGCATCAAATGCAAATATTCAAATGAATAAAATATACAATTCTAAATTTTGTCTCCGCCTCTCTGGTGCTTGTGACATTTATGATCAGTATAGTCAAATCATTTGTATTCTACAAGAGGTTGATATCCTTCCCCATGACAGGTACAATAATTTTATAACTAAAGTAAATTATATGAAATGCATGTCTTCTGCTGCAGATAAAGAAAACTGCCCATGCTCTAAAACAAGCACATCTGATGAAACAGAAGATGAACTCATAAAGATAGTAAATCTTTAGAAACTGTTGGACTTTTTCAAGATGTTCCTCTTTTCCTTGCAGAGCCTGAAGAAATTAATGTAACTCGTAGCCAGGCAAAAAAAATATAAAAAGATACAACCAGCACAAAACTGTTGAAGGATGTCTGTTCCGAATTGCATGAACTTTCATCATATATAGCACAGGAGCTTTAATCAAATGTGTATAGTGAAAGTGACTTTTTATTGATTCAAGATATTCAAATTTTAACTGATGTCAAACTGATAGCTACAAAAATAAAATTGAAAGGAATCCCACTAACAGCTGCAACACTAACCGAAAAATTTTTGAACTCTGCTCAAAAATTAGTGTTTGAACTAAAGAACGTTTCAGCAACTGAATTGAAATGTCAGTTTAGACGATTTTTAGAAAAAGTTGAAGAAGTGACAAAACCAATGCCCTCCAAGGATTTTATAAGACTGAAAAGTTCCTGCCTTATTAAAAAATTTCTCTCCAGCAAAGAAGCACTGTACAAAGACATTGAATTGGTTATGTACGCTATAACTGTAGCTGCAACTATTATGTCTGTGGAATCAGTATGTGAGTCCTTAACATCAAAATATGAGTATCATAGCAATAAGAGACGACCCATAACTGAAGAAACTAACCATCATGAAATGATCATATCTGTCAATGGACCATTGCCAACAAAATGTGACTCTGTAATTAAGAATGCGTTACATCAATTCTTCATTAAGCAGAGTGAATGGCATTTTTTAAGGAGGAGTCACAATATCAAGGAATGGGTTACCTCAAAAACAGTCGACAAACTGATGAGCAGGAATTCATGTCTCCCATTCATGGACTAATACCTTTTTTTTTTTTTTCATTTAGTCATTCCTCATTCATTTCATGATCAACTAGTTGTCACTAGCCACTGCGGTGCTCACATATATGGATTGTTTGTATATAAAACTTTACATTTTTCCTGTTGACTACGATATAGGGCCTGTGAGACACGCAGTTTTTTTTTTGCAGAAAATTTTTAAGAAATGATTTGTGTGCGCAGACAGTTTTACATTTTATATAGGTCTGGCTCCTGGCAGCCCTTTTCAAAATATTTTAGTAGCAAGTACTGTTTTGTAGCATTTTAAATGTCCAAAGGCTTTTAGATACATTTCTTATAAATTGCTCTTTTTATTGAGTTTCCCTCTCTCTCTCTCCTAGTGGCAGACTGACAAGGTTGTCAACTTGCCCAATGACAAGTGGGTCTTCATGAACCAGATAATGTGGGTCCCACAGCAGTAATGCCATTAAAAAAATTTTTAGGTGACAAAAAGATCAAAATGCTTAAAAATGCACAGGAACAGTAAAAAAACATAAAAATTTCACCAATTTCAATAATTAGATTAGGTGGAAAAGGTCTGAACTCTCAAACTATGCCTCTTGTTTCTTTGATGTCCCTTCTTGGTCTGTGTCATAAAAAGAGAAAGTGAGAAATAGAAAGTCACTATTCAATCACTACGTTTCACCAGTAACATATTTTTACAATAAGTCAAACATTTTTCCTGCCTTAAATGTGCTGTTGCAGTAAAAGTAGATTTACAGTCAAACTGGAAACAAAGAAACAGTCCCTTTCATGGAAGTCCCTTTACTTCCATGAAAGTGGAACTTGGCGAGGAAATTTGGCAAAAAATGGTAGTTTAGGATTTCTGAAGTTTAAAGAGGCAGAGCGATTCCACAGTCAGTTGTGTTCACATGTGTTGAGTGATTGCCTCCTACAGACTTGCGTTCCAAGTGATCGATTTTGTTTGTGAATCAGCAAAATTCCTGCTCAGCGGAATATTTGCTGTTTCTTTTATTCTTGTAAAACAAATAACTGTCTTCTTGGACTGTTTACAAAATATTCATTGAATAGTGACTATTGTGTTACTAGTGAGAGCTTTATTGGACTGCTTCGAGAATACACGTCAAATTAACAGTTCTACTAGACTGTTTCAAGAATACTTGTGAAATCGGTTTTGTTGAACTGTTTTGAAAAGTTATCTATAATAATAAAAGAAAAGGTTTGTCTGTGTCTGTTCTTTTATACGTTCAGCCCCTATTGAACGCAGAAGTACAAAAATTGACATACGGACGCTCAGGAGCCTTCCCGAGGGGCTCCTGAAAACAGAATTTAAAAATTTTAATTAGTTTCGGAGATATTAATTAAAATGTCCACTCATGTCTAATCTAAAAGCGATCTCAATGACTGAGAATTCACCGCCATTGCATAAAAAAAGATATTTTAACAGAGTTAAAAGCAGAAAAAGTGGTAAATAAATTAGAAATATTTGTCCAATCGTTACGATTTCGATACCAAATGAAAGGGACATTTTTTCTGAATCTAAGTGTGCAAGCGGCTTATCGGTACAACAATTAGATTTTTTTAAAATTAACTAAAGTATGAATTTTTTGTGGCAATATCCTTCCAAATGCCAGACGACCATCTGCCACGAAAAAGAAAATGATTGTAACCGATCAAGATGTCACGTGTTTTATAGTGGGGGGAAAAATTACAATTTACAATTTTTTTCAAATTTTTATTCACGTTACATTTGAATTAATATTCGGCCTAGACAGCATATTATAAAGCTACTGTTCAATTTTCATGAAAATATGTGGATAAACGAGTTACAGCATTTGAAATTGGTATTATTAGGTTTTAAGGAAAGATAAATCGATTGTGGATATTTTCAAGTGTAAAATTATTAGAAGGGGCGGAAAGGAAGGGGGGGGGGGCAAAAACGTAGAAAAGGAATGGTTGTTTCAGAGAAAACAACAGAACACACAGAACGTACTTTATTCTTTTATATTTTGCAGAGTTTCGAATTCTGATACTCCTTTCACATTTCATACTATGGATTTTTAGCAGTATTTAGCAAGTAATTACGCAAGTTTCGGAGAAAATCACAAAAAAGTCAGACATAAATTGTTTTATAATAGTGCTTATACCATTTTTGTATATCAGCTTCTAATTAGCATAATTTCAAAAGTAATATGTCATTGATTTTGAAACTTATTTGAGTTGAATTTCATGAGTAGATGCCACAAATTTCTGCCACCTTCCATTAACCTACTACCGTAAGTAATGGAATTCGAGATTTCACGTGATTTACACGTTTTAAGGTGTCCTGATTAGGTTTTCTTTTGTATCTCAGCTACTAATTAAAATAATTTTATAAGTAAGCACAGGTCTACGCTGCCGAAGGCAGTGGGGACCTGGTGCGACATTTTTCCTGATCAGAGTTTTTCTTTTCTTTTTCATATGATAAAAATTAATGCAATTTTGAGAATTCATTAATTATAGTTATTCATTTAAAAATAGTGACCAGCGAAGCGGGCGCAGCCTGCTAGTGTTGAATAAAATGCATTCCTCGGCTAGGTGATATTGATGGAGCTGATTTGATATCTGTCATTTTTGGTGAACATATTTAATTCCTTTAAAAAATCATGGTGATTTTAATAACATATATTAAGAGAGGAATTAACAATTTGAAACAATATTTATTATGAAAATATACATCTGGCATAATAATCTTTTAGTATTATCTTTTCAATAATCAATACAAAAATTGGCAAGGATGACAGATATCAAATCTATGCCATATTGACAATTGTAATTTGTAATGAAATACAAATTCTTAAAACATAGCATTCTGTGATAGATTTACAGGTAATTTTAGAGAAATGCTTCACAGGTCCAGTGGACCACTAGAATATATATTTTGTTTGTCCGTTGAATATTTTTGCTGTTCTGGGCAAACAGACCACATATAGATACATTATACACACAGTTTAAAAATAAACAGAGTTTGTGTTCATTTGCATTTTACAGGTAAATTTTAAAAAAAATGCACAATCAGTAATTCACAAATTTTAGAACACAAGCCAATAATTGATTCAGTTTTTGAGTCGCTGAATTTTTTCTTACCCCAATAAAATACATATAAAATATTTTAAAAACATAAATATTTTAATACTAATTTCCTAATCATTTACTCTTTTTTTTTTTCCATACGCTTTCTTTCTTTCTTTCACGAGCCCTTTTTCGTTGGATGGGTGGGAAGACTGACCTGCAGTTTTTTTTTTTTTTTTTTTTTCCTTTGACTTGTATTTTTAGATCAACTGAATTAGTTTTATCACCAGCAAGTCAAACTGACTCACAAAATCTCAAATTAAGTGCAAACTTTGTAGACGCCTATAGAAAAAGGGAAAAGTAGAATAAACTAAAGAATCTGACAGTGAAGATTCCTAGTTGTTAAATTTTTAATTATATTTTTATAAATCTATCATAAAATATAACTTTTATAATGTAAAAAACATTAAAGACCCCTTTCACATTAAAATTTTTTTTATGATAAATTGGCAGCATTAAAAATATCAAACGAAATAATTTTTAAGAAAATGTTTTACTTTTATTAATTATTATCTTAAAATTTTCATTATAAGATCTATGATTTAACACCTGACATTTTCTAAAAAATAATTGTTATTTAATATGCATTAAACTTATTTTTTAAAGAGATATTCATAGCTTTTTAATATTAGTAAAGTAATTGTATTAAATCTTCTTAATAAGTTTTTTAAAAAAGGTAGGAAAGATGTATCAAAACAAAACCTTTACTCTATATTAAAAAAAATCGTAAATAAGTGAGCGAGAGGAAATTAAAAATATACAGTTTAGATCTCATAAAGTTTTATATAACAACACTTGAGATATACTTAAAACAGTTGACAAATCAAAATATTAATGAAAATGAAAACACTTTTAGAAATATAAACTTACGGAACGCGATTTGTTTATGTTTACATATGACTTACTCCAAATAAGGAAAATCAGTCCTTTATTCTGCAGTGGTTCACATCGAGGGGGGAATAAACTCTTATAAATATCATCAAGATCAATGAATGAAAAGTACGATTTCTCTCTGCAAAACATAAACAAAACAACGAAAAACAAACTTATATTTGGATTTTCAGCTAAGCCTAGACATTTACAAAACACAGAATCCTTTTTATGTCGATTATATGAAACTGATTCAGAGTCGTTATAGAGTAATACCAAATTTCATAAAGCTATTCATATAAAATCAGTCTTCATCAGTAAAATTTTTGTCATCAAATCCTATGATCGACATGAATATAAAGTTACTTCTCATTTCACTCTGCCAAACATCAATCACAACAAATAATATGGCTCCCATCAACCATTAAAAATTCTGATTTTTGTTTTTGTTTATTTATGAAAAAAATATTGATATTAATAAATATGTGCTTTTGATTTAGCAATAAATAAAGCAAAAATTAAATTAAATTAATGAAACATATGAATGAAATATTTTGTCCTTTAAATGGCGAAAATATAACATGCTTGGGCTCATAAAAAAAAATAATGTTAAGAGTGTACATTTAAATAAATAAATAATTATTTAATTAAGATTATGTGTAATATAGATTTTTTCCTTTGTTTTTTTAGAAGTTTATTATTTTTTATTTTAAATGACAATATTTTTTTCTCACTTTTTTGTCTTACATTAACTCCTTTTTGGTATTTGCTATGCAAACAAATCAATTTAAATTACAGGACATTTAAAAAAATAAAACATATTTTTCTCTTAGATTTATTTATTATTATTATTTTTATTTTTATTATTTTCGAACTCAACAGAGAAGTGAAATGAAAGGATCATTAACACGAAACGCTTCTGCTGCACCCTAGTGAAATATATTTGCAGTTCAATGTGTTGTCAGGTCAATCTGATTTGACAGTGTGCTTTTTTCGTTGGAACCGTTATTATTGTTTGTTATTGTGCTTTAAGAAAAAATATATATTTCGGAAATATATATAAATTTAAGTGTCATGTGAATATATTAGTATCATCTATCAGCAATCATGGAATTTCTTAGTTTAGAACATTTTATTGTGGAAGTATTTTTTTAATACTCCAAAAATACAGTTGTGTTTTCCACGTTGGTATGGAGATTCGTAACATACCAGCCGGTTGAGCCCTTTAACAAATGAAGTAAATAGTACATCAATGAAGAAAATAAGTACGTCAATTTCAATTTGTAGACTTATTGACAGTCATATTCTTCATAATTGTTATGAAGATTTTTGGATAAATCTTTTTCACAGTTTTAAATATACAAAATTTTTAATCAGGTGATGTTTGATCCATATAAATGAAGACTTTTGGTATGTATTATTATTATTATTCTGTTTATATGTAATTTCAAGCTAATATACACATCATTGCTAATGCAATCGTTACTATTATTATTACTTAATTACATTAATTGAGCATTATTATAATATGACAGTTTTATATATGAAATTTTAGTGCGATTAATGGTGAAAATTATTTATAATGCAGTTGTACATTTTGCCAATTTTATTAGATAAACTTAATAAATATTCCGTGTTTGATTCATGTAAATTTTGCCATCTGATTATGGAAATAAAAGGGAAAAAAAAATCAATCATAACACTTAAACTTTATTTTTTATTTTGTTAATTGCAAATTATAGTAAATATTGAAAAATATAATGCTGCTAAGTATGAAGTATTCATAATTATTTTATAAATTAATTTTAAAAGGTGCAATAAGTTTGCTATGTTTACTTAATAATACTTTTAAGCGTTTTGTTTGTAGAATTTCAAGTAAATTAATATCTGAAAATATTAAAGTGGACCTTGTGTAAGGGCATTTAAATGTAAAGAGAGAAACTCAGTGTCACAAAACACACAGTGCTATTAACAATGGAAGCTATCAGTTACTTTTATGCGACATCAGTACAAACAACTTTTTTTCACTTGAAGAAGGATCGAGCTCAAATATTTCGATCCAAAACAATTTCTTGTTTTTGCAATTTATAGTACTATTTGCGTAAAAAGCTTTTCTTCATCATCATTCTACATTAATCAAGGTTGTAGGGATTCAAATAAATTGATTTTTTTTAATAAAAATTACTGATTATATATGTGTGTGTTTATATATATATATATGTGTGTGTGTGTGTGTGTGTGTCAATGTTATTTGCTTTGATTGAATGAAGTTTTTTTATCTAGCTTTAAAAAATGATTTTTAAAAATATTTCTTATGTTAATTTATAGATTTTACTGGTAAAACATGACAAAATATTTTATTTAATAAATTAATATTTTCTTTATCTTGATTTTAAAATAATCCTTAATAAATAACATTAAATAAACACACAACTTATTTATGACATTGAATTTTTTAAAATTATTTATGTATCTTTAAAGAAAGCATAGATTAATGACTGTGTGTTGATTGTGTTTAGTTAGTTAGTCAGAACTAGTTAATTTGTTGTCCTTTGTAGCCTAGTGTCAGTATTTAGAAATAAACATATTTAAAATTTATTACTTTTCCTTACTTCTTTAGCTGTCATACCAGTTTGTATCATTTAACATTAATATACTTTTACATCATAATGTTTGAGAAAAGCTCAAAAGACTAAAAATATTTTTAAAAACATCATAATTATTGAACTACACATAATCAAAATTAAGTGGTTACCCCAGTGACTGAAACACCGTGACACGGTGACATAGTCACAGACACAAAAAAGCAGCTTGCAGACAGTTTTTGTCTGCACTAATAAAAAAATTAGTCTGAAACTTTCGGACACTTTTTGTCTGTGCTAATAAAAAAAAATTGCCTGCAACTTTCGGACAGTCTTTGTCTGCAATTTGCAGGCATTTTTTGCCCGCGACAATGCGCTACTGATGTGACGCTCTCTGGTAGGAATTCTAGAGCCCCCATAGGTGCCGTGGTAGGAACACACAAAGCAGTGCTTAACAACGACAACTTAGGGAGCCTAGATCTCCCTTGATAGGCAGCGTTATGCGTGTATTCTTTTCTCCTGTTACTGAGATTCTACGGGAACGTAGAAAAGTACTAATTTTATTTAAAACTGCTCCATAACTTCTCCTCCACTTCAAAATTCACATATAAAAATTCCTGTATCAAAACTGAAACTAATACTTTTATTATTTGTATTGTGTTGTGTCAAACATTGCTATAAAATATTTAACTGAATGAGTTTAACTTATTACTTTATAATTGTTTATACTATATTGTTCTGTAGTAAAATTGTATTTGTGTATTGTTTCACGAGATCACTACTGTTGTTAACCCCCCCCCCCCCCCCCCCCAAGATTGTTGGTATCAGCTTTTAGGCTTTTTGAGTATAAGCCATTTTCACCCCTGATAACACGCAATTTTCTCAGACAGATTATGAAACTTTAAATGCCTGTCACAGACAGCTGCGAAATTTTCTGCCACTGGGGTGGGTACTTTTGGAGACTGTTGTTACTACCTATTAAATTGTATTGACTAAGTATATGAAAAAATAGAAGAATAAGTGGAAGTATTAAAAGAAAATTTAAATGGTAATAAAATTATGATTTCTGTTAAAATGAATAAAACATGAAAATATTTTCTTGATTTAAAGGATATTTGTTAAATCTAAGTGACAAAATGTATATATTTACATTAGGATATCTTTTTTCTTTTAATTACCTTTTCTTGTATTTTATTTGCAGTAAAACCATGGGTAAAACTTTATTTCTTTTTTCTTAACGCATTGTTGCAGGTATAATATTTTCAGTTAAATTATCTTTTTTAAAACTTATTTCTTGTAACATAAGGTTTGATAGTTTGTGAAATTTTATATAGTAAGATTTTTATATTAAGGACGTGCACACTTCTTTAAAAAGCCTTCATGTAACAAATATATTCTACAACATTAAAATTTACAGATCACTTTAAACATTTTTGAAATGTATTTATTAACAATTATATTAATAAATATCACAGATTTTAGTGTTTGTATAATCATGTCAAAAACCTCCTTGTCAAAAACCTGTATTTTTAATATGTCATATAAAAACTTAGTTTAACAAAATATAGTTTATAAAGATTTTTTGAAAAGCAAATAGATTGATGTTCTTTGATAAACACATTGTTACAACATTTTGATTAATACAAAAAACAAAACTTTAGGCTTTTAAAATTTTATTATGAATTATTTCTATGTTCATTCAAAATAGGCTGTGATACTTTTATATATTATTACGAAATTTATTTATAACTATGCTTAATATAGTATATATTAAACTTAGTTATGTGATACTTTAAAAATATAGTTGTTTTTAATAAGATATTATTTATAAGTATGTTTTAAAACGTAAACATTATTATAACATTTTGATTAATATAAAAACAAAACTTTAGGCTCCTAAAAATTAATGATTTATAAAACATTGATAGATCATTTTGATTGATAAATCATTTTATTTGCAATATAACATTGTATATTTCAATTTTTTGTAGTATTGTACTTTTAGTATTATGTATTTAACCAGTAAAATAAAAATGCCTAATATTTTGTATTTAAATATTTTATAGAAAAATATAACTTTTTTTTTTTTTTTTTTTTTTTTTAATGACTGCTGATATTGCAAGTTATAAGAAAAAGCAATAATTCTGAATGTTAAACAAGCTTGAATTGCATCTGAAATTCTTATAATTACCGTGAGACGAGAAAAATATGAATGTTTTCTGGACATGTATAAATTGCAATAAATTTAATATTCATACAGATTTTTTTTTAAATTTATTAGTCTTAAGCTGTAGGGCCCACCAGTGGCCAAACGTTTCTAAGCACAAAGCTCGTAGATGTGAGGTACCAGGTTTACTCCCAGGGCATGCTCGTCAGCCTAGACGTTCAGAGTTTTTTGTGGTTTTCTCCAAAACTTGCATAAATATGAGCTAGGACCCTTTAGAAAGACCCCCACGGAGGGTGCTTCCCCTTAGGCCTAAGACCCTAGAGTAGTCAACCAGCCTTACTCCCCAAACACCAATAGTCCAAACTATAAACAGGTACAAATATTTATACAATTATTAATAATAAATAGATAAAAATTTATTAATAAATGATAAAGTGTAATAAATACAGATTATAAATATAATTATTTTCAAATTCATATTAATTTACTGTCCATATATTATGTTTTACTTAAAGAAAAAATAAAATCCTGTATTCCTGTGTTTTCATGGATTATGTGAAAATTCATAAGTAACTTTGAAATTTTAGAATTTCAGAAATATTAATATAAATAAACATAAACATACAAAATATGTCTACACATACTTTGTATATATTTCTTAGGTTATAAAACCAATTAATTTACCTAAATTTTTATAAATTATCTACAAATTATTTTAAGATTTCTTAATTTATAAACAGCATATTTAGATATTCACTTGTATACGACAAATATTACTAAATCTTATTTCTAACCAGATTCTAGCTTATCTATAGATTTTGAAAATACAGGTTTTTGATAGTAGAGGTTTATGATGGGTTTTTGACAGTTTAAACCATTGTCATGTCAAAAACCACTTTTTGACGTCAAAAACACAACTCTGCTTAAAAATAAATTGCAAAAGGAAAGAAAAGAAATCAGAAAATGAGACATAATTTAAAAATATAATAGGAATTATTTTCCTCATAGGTTAACATGGAATTTGAATGTTCTTGATGCTCACTGATAAAGAGCGTTAATGCTAAAATTTAAAGCTCTCCATTAAATCTGAACGTCAATGAGAATAATCATTTAAGTAATAATTAAATTTTTTCCTTATTCTCTCTCTCTCTCTTTATTATCATTATTATTTTTTTAATAAGCATTAATGAAATAAAGATCCAATTTATACATTATCTTTTGGATTTGATCTTTTATTTTTTATAATATAAATATTTAAACATAATTTAATTAAAAAAAAAAATTACATTAGGAAAAAAGAAAAACTATACTTTTGGTTAAAAATTTTATATTTTTTTATTAGCTATAAGTATGCTTTTGAATGTTTGATGAGAATTTTACAGTCTGCTCTCCAAATTACTGGCTCGTCACTGAAATCAGGTTTGTGCGTTGCCGCATTGATTTGTAGTGCCCGTGCATGCCCCGCTTTACCATTAGGCAAACCTAAGCTGTCGCTTAGGGCCGCCGGAAAAAGAGGGCCGCCAAAAAAATTGAAACTCTGCCCAAAATTTAAGGGAAGATAAATAAAAAAGGATGGAAGAAAACCGAAAATTATAAGACAATTCTTCATATTTTTCTCTCTCTTTTTGGAATATGACATGTATATTCAATTGTAAATTTAAAGATTTTAACTTTGTATAAAAATACTTTAACCCTTTCAAGGACAAGGAAATTTTGCTCATTTAAAATAAACTACCACTAGAATTTGTGAACAAGTCTAAAATAGAAGAAGTAAATGAAGAATTTTCTGTATGTTATTAAAGTAAAACTTTGTAAAAATTTCCAAGATGAATTTTCGCAGTTGGGAATTAAAATTTGATATTCTGGTTAAGGTACTAAAGTGTTGACTTTTAATAAATATGTGCTTTGATTTGTATTGTGGTAATGAATGAAAGCTAGATCCTTTCAAATTGGATGGGGAAAATCATGAGGAGGGGCTGGATGATTTGCAATTTCAATCCGAACAATTTGGTTTTAGACCTAAACATTCCACCACCCATCAGAATAACAGAATTTATTCACGATAGTTTTATTTATTCTGAAAAATTCGAAGCCCTTTTACTGGTCGTCAATAACGCGTTTGACAGTTTCGCATGGCGGCCTCATTTTTAAGCTCATTCAGCTTAAAATTCTAATTCCTTATATAAAATTCCTCCATAATCAAGAACAAGAAAATAAAATAAGAATAAGAACTAAGAATAAGAAAATAGAAAAAAAAAAAAAAAAAAAAAACACTATTAAATTTATAAGTATTTAAATAAAAAAAAATCCTGAAAGTTTTGTACATTTGCGAAAAAATAACTTCGTAAACAAGTCAGAAAATAGTTCAGATTTCAGAAAGGTCTTAAGAATAGATTTAAAATACGTAAAATATGTAAATTAAGATTAACAAATAAATAAGAGTAAATTTAAATAACATAAGGGCGATCTTTTCTTGCCTATGGTGTCTTGAAAATCTTTTTCGTGCGTTGACTTTAGATAGCCTTTTCTGCAAAAGGCTTTACTTTCGTGCAGAAAAATTAAATGCTACTTTGGTTCACATCGTAGGCCCTGAGAGGGTCTGCGCTCAAAGCTGGTAGATGGAAAGTGCCCGGCTCGATCCCAGATCACGCTCATCAATCTAGCCGTTCGAAATTTTCCTTGGTTTTCTCTGAAACTCACGTAAATACAGGCTAGGACCCCTTAGAAAGAACCCCTCGGAGGGCATTCTACCTATAGGCCTCAGCGTAATCAATCGGTCTTAAACCCTACCAGTCAATTCGTATCACTATATCTAAATAAGAATATCTAATTATATCGCGCATTTATGAATGAAAAGACTTCGTAATTGTGTTTGAAAGTGATTAGTTTGCAATTAATAATAGCCAGCACAAAATTTCATCTGATAAATCAATCCACTAAGAAATGAATTAATAAACATTTTATTTCACATATATATTAAAGAAAAGGTTAAAGGAAAAGTGAAGGGGAAAGCATTTTTAATTCTTTTCAATAAAGTTCAAAAATGTTGTCGACTTCGGTTTGTCAGCACGGTCGTAGCTAAAATGTCCTCTATTTAAGATGGTAGAAATAGGATGACTGTGTGCAGGGGCACCCAAAAGAATGACAGTTAGTTGCTTTCTATGAGATGTATTTTTATAAATCACATTTAAAAAACTTTGTACTGCGAAACTCGTATTAAAATTTAGATTTATTATTCATATAATTAAAAAAAAAAAAAAAATCTATATAATATGTTATGTTTAGCATTAAGATTTACAGGATCACACCAAAATATTCAAACACATTATAAGAGCTTAAGAGCTACAATTGGAAATTGCTAGAACTGCATTTCCGCTTGTGTTAAGGTTTTTTTAACACTTTTCAACAATGTTTTGGAGTGATTATGAATTCAGTTAGTTTGTCTGTCTGTATTTTTTTGCGTTGTGTGATAGCGTAGGCAAAGTGCATTAAAGCTTAAACGAGGCAACAAGTGCATACAGTCGGAATATAGTTGGCATACAGTTGGTTATATTAATAGTCTATGCGAACCTACTGATTCTTCGTTCTTGTTTAAAAAATGAAACAAATTCTTGTTATCTGGTTTAATGTAAAATGTAAAATTATCATTTATTATGGAAGGATTAAAATTATAATTAAAAAAAATTATTAAAAAAAAATAATAACAATATTTTAATATTATTATTATTCACTCTGGAACTTTTTCGGTGGTAAAAATGTAGCAATTTGATAGCTAAGCAATGGTGAAGGAATGACGGATTTCAAATTCCCTTTTCTTCTGGCCATGCAAAAATGTTCTTTTTCATTCAATTGTAATATTTTTTACTCAGATTTTCGGCCAAACAGTTTATGTTACAAGCTGTACATGGTATATGAGTACATATACAGATATAACAGTATTGATGTACAGTAGTTTCATTGTACATCAATACGTGTGATGTCATGTAGAGAATGGAGATTACTATATACAGAAATTTTAAGGCATTTTCCCAATCGAATGTTTAGCACAGTCAGGTATGAAAAGCTAAAGGTTTGATTCAACTTGTTTATCTTTTCTTATTTCTAAATATGCCGGATCCAATTCAATTTTTACCAAAAAAAAAAATTAAAATGTTATTTAAATTTATATTAACTTATTAGAATAAATTGAATCTTAATCTAGTAGCTTTTTCTTTTGTAAGGGAGATGGGGGGAGGGGGGGGGGAGGATCACAGTGAGAAAATTTACTTGGGGTCACATGAAATCTATAAGCTGCAGAGGGCCGCCAAAAATCTATTGCTTAAGGCCGCCAAAATTGTAAAGCGGCCCCTGCGCCTGTGCCTACTTTGTTCACCTAACGAAGGGTCGTGTTTTATTTAGATTCAAAACAATTGTTGGGAGGGTTTCTTTTTTTTTCCATTTTATGGTGTTTTCCAAAGTTTTGTACAAATTATTTTTCAACTCCAGTCCTTTGGTGTATTTTATTATTATTATAATTTCATCTGTCTTCATGGTTGCTGTTACAAATGTTAATATGTGCTGATTCGCTGATTGTTTGTCAGAATTAAATTCAGCATTATAAATCGAATTGAGTTCCTTGGAATCTTTCATTAGTGTAGCATAAATGCAGTCTGCAAACATATATTGTTTAATTACACTAAAACCTGATTATGCATTTTTGAAGGCACTGACGCATACATGAGCTAAGAGCCTTTGTGAATTTCAGAAACAGAGAAAATGTTAGGATTGCTTTGTATGTATTAATAGTTACAGGTTACAGGGTTGGGTTTTTGACGTCAAAAAGTGGTTTTTGACATGACAAAGGTTTAAACACGGTTTAAACCGTCAAAAACCTGTCATAAACCTCTATACCGTCAAAAACCTGTATTGTCAAAATTCAACATCTATAAATTAACTAAAATCTGGTTAGAAATAGGATTTAGTAATATTTGCTATATACAAGTGAATATCTAAATATTGTGCTGTTTATAAATTAAGAAATCTGAAAACAATTTGTAGATAATTTATAAAAAATTAGGTAAATGTACTGGTTTATAATCTAAGAAATATATACAAAGTATGCATACAGTTATATTTTGTATGTTTATGTTTATTTATATTAATATTTATGAAATTCTAAAATTCCGAAGTTACTTATGAATTTTCACATAAGACATAAAAACACAGGAATACTGGATTTTTTTTTTTTTTTTTTTTTCTTTAAGTAAAACATAATATATGTGGGCAGTAAATTAATATGAATTTGAAAATAATTATATTTATAATCTACATTTATTATACTTATCATTTATTAATGAATTTTTATCTGTTTATTATTATTGATTGATTGTATAAATATTTGTACCTGTTTATAGCTTGGACTATTGGTGTTCGGTGTTTTGGGAGTAAGGCTGATTGACTACTCTAGTATCTTAGGTCAAAGGGGTATTGCCCTCCGTGTGGGTCTGTCCACAGGGTCCTAGTCCGTATTTATACAAGTTTCGGAGAAAAACAAAAACTCTGAATGGCTAGGCCAACGAGTGCGCCCGGGGATCAAACCCTACACCTCACGTTTACCAGCTTTGAGCGTAGTACCACTTGGCTACTGGTGGGCCCTACAGCTTAGACTAATAATTTTTTTTAAAAATCTGTACGGGTAAATATTACAATTTATACATGTCCAGAAAGCATTCATATTTCTCGTGTTTCATGGTAATTATATGAATTTCAGACACAATTCAAGCTTTTTTAACATTCAGAATTATTACTTTTTCTTAAAAACTTGCAATATCAGCAGTCATTAAAAAAAAAAAAAGTTATATTTTTCTATAAAATATTTAAATACAAAATATTAGGCTATTCATTTTTATTTTACTGGTTAAATACATAATACTAAAAGCACAATACTAAAAAAAATTGAACTATACAATATTGTATTGCAAATAAAATGATTTGTCAATCAAAATGATCTATCAATGATATATAAATCATAAATTTTTAGAAGCCTAAAGTTTTGTTTTTATATTAATCAAAATGTTATAATAATGTTTCTCCAAAAACATTAATATGTATTATGTTTACCTTTTAAAACATACTGATAAATAATATCTTATTGAAAACAACTATATTTTTAAAGTATCGCATAACTAAGTTTAACATGTGCTATATCAAGCATAGTTATAAATAATTTTCATAATAATATATAAAAGTATCACAGCATATTTTGAATGAACATAGAAATAATTCATAGTAAAATTTTAAAAGCCTAAAGTTTTGTTTTTTATATTAATCAAAATGTTGTAACAATGTGTTTTTCAACATAGAACATCATTCTATTTACTTTTCAAAAAACCCTTATGAACTATATTTTATTAAGCTAATTTTTCATATGACAATTAAATTATAAATATAGGTTTTTGACATTTTTGACAAGGTGGTTTTTGACATGACGGTTTTAACCATGGTTTAAACCGTCAAAAACTGTCACGTGTCAAAAACCTGCCAACCCTGAATAGTTATGTATTAAAATTAATGTGAATGAATTAGGACTATATTAAATCAGCATAAATGTGAATGAGAAACTTATAAATGATGCTTTACTGTACGTGTTAAACATTATATTGAATTCTGGGGTGACGATTAAGTAATTAACAGTGTTTTAAATAAATTAAAATAAGATTAAGTGATAAATTCACTAAGTCTAAAGAATTCGTGTGACAGTAACACATAACATGTACATAAATTTTAAGCTCCTTCAAATAAGGTGTTTAGACACTGTAGCAATTTAAATAATTTCAGCCCATAGGCCCAAAGACTATTTCTTTGTGTCCCTGTAAAAAAAAAAAATATATATATATATATATATATACTAGATTCACCAACATTTATACAGTTTGTGTGCTGGTGACCCATAACATGTGTACAACTTTTCAGCTGAATCGAATAAATCATTTAGACGCTATTGCACTTTAAATAATTTAAACCCATAAGTCATAATGATAAAGAATCTTTCTTTGTATTCGTATTAAAAAAATCTATATGTGGTAGATTCACCAAAATTTTTATAGTGTGTGCTACAGTGACCTATAACATATGTACCTAATTTCAGCTCATTCAAACAAGGAGTTTAGACAGACGCTATCATGTTCACTCACACACTCACACATACATCATTTTAAAAATGAACTCTGGAGACGTCAAAACGTATAGAAATAGCAAAATCTCAAAGTCCAATTTTTGCAATGATTACAATATTTTCTTTACATATGTATGTTTAGAAAGTAAAAAAAAAAAAAAAATATTTCATAATTTATAGTTTTTTTGCTTCATCACTGCCATTTAGACAAATATCATTTTTTTCTCCCAAAAAAGACTTTTTTGTTGTTGTTGTTGTTTGGCAAGTTTTTTAGATGGGAATGGTCTGAAAAAAAGCAGTTTTTTTTTTTTTTCGAAGGGGTTTATTACCTCCCGGAAAAATTGAAAATTTTGAAATTTCTAGCATAAAACAACATATTTAGAAATGTATAATATTTACATTTCAATGCTTTTTTCTTGAAATATTTTTTCACATTCTGTATCTTACATGAAAACACTGATTCTGATAATGTTCATATTTCAAAAATAAAGTTTTAACCATGTTATCAAATGGTAATCCTGAAATATTTAAGTATTACAATAACCTCCCTCCCATCTCATTCATTTTAAATTATTTATTCTTTTCAAGTTCCTTTATATTCTCGTCTTTTTTCTTATATTATATCCTTAGACTTCTCTGACTGTATAGAGTAGAGGTGCACAACCTGCGGCCCAGTAGCCATCAATTTGCGGCCCGCAGAGGGACAGACATTTTAGGTCACATTCATCAATAGCAGAAGAGAAAAAATAAAAGAAAAAGAGAAAGAAAAAAAAAATTGTTGCACTTGCAAACTGGCATTTCCAAACCTTTTTTCTTCCTTTTTTGTGTGTGTGTGTGTGGGGGGGGGGGGGGAAGAAGTGCAAGGTAGGGAATGAAAATGTTAATTTTTATATGTATATCTGTTTGATATCTAAATTTTCCATTCTATTTCTCAGTAATAATGTAACCCACAGCGTATTCCTTATTTTTTTATTAGTAAAATCACAAAATAATCTATTAGCAAATGGTTATAGCTTTATCTATCTGAGAAGATTAAAAACTGGAAAATGTAACAATCAATAAGTAAATGCTCCTCGCCCCCCCCCCCCCTTTTTTTTTTTTTTTTTTTTTTAAATCTGTCCCCAATATGTAATAATGTGTGTTAAAATTAATGATGAAGAAACAAATTTATAGTAGTAGTTCATTTCCATTAAAAAAAATACTTTAGATGTGCAGTCAGTCGAATTTATTTGTGTCCGGTGACATAAATGAGGAAAAAAGACATTGATGCCTATTTATCTTGTAGAACTGGTAAAAACCGCCCATGATACTGATGGTGATCATTTATGATTTATGGGGGTTGATCTGAGGTTCATGAAATCTTGCTAGTATCATTAAATATCTCAAAATGGTATTTTCATACTCCCAGTGGCAGAAACACTGCGACATAGTCGCGGACACAGAAAAAATGCTTGCAATTTTGTCTGTACTCTTTGCTTGCACTCTTTGTCTGTACTACTGAAAAAAAAATTGCCTGCAACTTTCGGACAGTCTTTTTGTCTGCAGTCATAAGAAATTCTCTGCAATTTATGGACATTTGTCGCCCGCGACAATGCGCTACCGATATATGACGTCTAAC
Organism: Salticus scenicus; assembly: GCA_963930645.1. Taxonomy (NCBI): domain Eukaryota; kingdom Metazoa; phylum Arthropoda; class Arachnida; order Araneae; family Salticidae; genus Salticus; species Salticus scenicus. Next base: position 43,356,630 of record OZ005650.1, read on the forward strand.
ACGTTCTCTGGTAGGAACTCTAGAGCCCCCATATAGGTGCCTTGGTAGGAACATACAAAACAGTGCTTAACAATGGTCAATGGCAACCTAAGGAGCCTAGATCTCCCTTGATAGGCAGCGTTATGTGTGCATTCTTTTCTCCTGTAACCTGTTACTGAGATTCTACAGGAACATAGAAAAGTGCTAATTTCATTTAAAACTGCTCAAAAACTTCCTATACTTTAATTCTTTTGCTTACTATTCAATAATTTTATGATTCTAATGCTTTGATATTCACTCGACTTGCTATTTGAAAAATTACTATAAAGGGATATATATATATATATATATATATATATATTAACATATGATACAAATTAAAGTTCTGCATACAGGCACTTGATAATGATAAAATGCCCCTTTATATATGTGTGTGTATGTATATATTAAATGGCAAATATATCTGCTTAGATTAATTATTTTATATTATATCATCTGTGGCCCTCCATGTCCCATTCAACGATGAGAGTGGCCCTTCAGCCAGAAAGGTTGTGCACCCCTAATATAGAGTTAATAAGTTTTATATTATAACAGGTTGGCTACTAGTCGGAGAAAGTTAGGGAATCATGGAAAAATCAGGGGAGTTCATGTAAAGTAAGGAAATTTGACAAATTTTGTGGAAATAAGCCATATTTGAAAGCTTGTTATTCTAAATTGCTGAATTTTTCATTAATTTTGTGGAATTTTTTGGGAAATAAACGGCATAAGTCAGGGAAAATGCTGAAAATAGTCGTGGATAAGTCAGAGAATTTGAAAAAGTTCTAATGTTAGCCACTTTGTATAAAAGAATAATAAATCAATAATAAAATGAATTTCTGAAGTTCAATTAACTTTAAATTAAACTTTTATTTTGTCTTTGTGATTAATTTCATTTTAAGTCAAAATCTGAATGAGAGTCCAGCATAAGGTCCCGTAATTGATTTTACTCATGCCTGACCTGAAATCAGGTTTGGGTCTAGTTGGCTAAAATTTTTCCCTTGTGTATTACGTTCGATTCAGGTTGACTGATTTATTTTTCTTATGAGTCGGGTTCGGATTAGGTCGACTGAACTTTTTTTCCTGTGGTTTAGGTTTAAGTTTCCAATGAGTTGGGTCAACTTAAAAACATCTTTCAAAAAATTTTATCATAATAAACAAAAATTTGTTTCATATAATTATAAACATTATACATCTACATATTACCATGATTAAATATACGTGTACACAAATTATTATATACATATTGCAGAAAGGCAATAAATAAAGAAAAATCATATATATATATATATACTAAACCAGAGGTTAATCCAGAACAAATTTAGTGCCGCATTGAGGCACTTTCACAAAGTCAATTCTTAGCAATGAGGTACCTTCACAAATTCAACTTTCAGCAAAGAGGTACCTTCACAAATTCAATTCTCAACAATATAACTGCACACTAAAATGTTTTATAAGCTTCACTGCATCAAACACAGAAAAATACCCTCAATTTGAATATTTACTGGAGACAATGATAAATATCTAAGAAAACACCTATTTATCTTACATATAAGAAACAACTTAACTCGCCCATATATATATTTATTTTTACAACTGTTTCATTTTATTTTTTAAATGTATTTTAAAATTTAAAAAACTGCTTTACGTATTTCAGTTAATTGTTCTGAAGTATCATTAATTTTCACAAACTTACTTGATGTTTTCACAAATTATTTTATAAATTCACAAATGGGGTACCATTTTTAAAAAGCTGGATTAATCCCTGTAAACTTAAAGCATATTTTTGTACTCTTGAAGTGCATAACATACATAAATGGTTAAAAATTATTAATCTATTTTTCAGATTTTTAAATTTACAGCTTAGTGTATCAGTAACACAGTAACTCCATTTAAAAATAATTTTAATCATTTACGAACTCTGTGAGAAGGAAAATTTATTTTATTTTAATAACTTTAAAAGGTTTTGCATGATAATCATTAAATTTAATTTAGTTTTTGGGTTTCAGATATGAAGAAATCAGGTTCAGGTCGATGGAAAATTGTTGTTGTTGGTTTGATCCTAATCTAAATTCATTGTGCCAGTGTTGCTGGGAGATGAACATTCCATGGGAATGCACACCGTATGCAAAATTAATGGTTGAATGATGATTTGACTAGTTTTTGGTGTTTTGTACAAGGAAAGGTACTGGCAGTTATGAAACAGAAAGGCTTATTTTTTAATAGCAATAAGCTTTTTGTATGTTTCTGTTAAGAAAAAATAATATGGATTGCATGTATTTTTAAATATTTAACACTTTATATTTTCTAAGATATTATAACTATATTAACCCTACTTTTATCTGTAAAAATTCAATTTTTTCCAATTTTTCCAGAAATAAAACACAGGAAAAACTTTTTTTTTTTCCACTACCTTAAAATTTTCAGAAATTTTACATCTCTACTTATAACAAAAATGAATTTCAACAAAATTTTACAAAACTTGCAGAAAAATTGACAAATCATTACAGAAACGTTATTCCGAAGCATAAAATTCATGTAGTATTTTCGCTGAGGTATAAGTATTTAGTAAATATTTTTTTACTGTACATGGGTAAAAGATAAAGTGTTTTTTTATTTCATAGGTTCATAACTAGATGTATCGGGCAATATATATTAAAAGTTCATTTAAATAGAGTAACAATTAAGCAGATTATTGGTAAATAAACAAGTTAGATTTTTTATATTTTCCAAAATTGAAATTTCATAAAGATTTTTCAAATGCTATGTATTTAATTTGGAGATAAAATTTTTTCAACTAAGTTGCAAAACTTCTTTTTTGTTAAAAAGAAACCTTTGTTAAAAGAAACCTTTGTTTATAAGCAGGGTTGGCATGGTACTTACCGTGTAATGGTTTTTACTGTCTTGACTAAAACATGTTTTTACCACCTTCAGAGAAAATAAATTCCTATTTAAAATTTTTTTTAATTTATAGCCAAAACATTCAGGACATATTTTAACGTTTTTAGTTCTCAACTTCTCAATATTATTTACTGTGAAATTTTCATTCTTTCTGCTATTTCTAAGAACATTATTTTGAAAAAAAAAATAATAATAATAAAATAAATAAATAAATTGAAGCAATGTTGTAAACACGAAAATTGTTTGAAATTATATGATCAGTTTAATGAACTAATTTTCTAAAATATTTGCCAAAGATACTGTTTCATGCTAGAAAATGAGACACCAAAATACTGGCTTTGAAATAATTAAAAATATTTAATTCAATAATAACAACATAAATTAAAGCCTTGACAAGAGGAATCATAATTAAGGGGACTCTCTACTACTCGTCTCCGAAAACTGAAGCCTTAAGTTCAAAAATGCAAAATTTCACATTGTGAAAATTCGTATTTTACAACATCAAAATAAAATATTAAAAATTAAAAGAAATCAAATTTTAGAAAGCAATAAACTGTTTAATAGTTCTGTATTTTCTGAATGTGAAAACGGAATTTAAAAATATGTATTAATTAATGAGTTATAATGGGGCAAAATTCTCCATAGAATAACATTGGAATTCGCTTCTGTTGATGATAAGTAGAGAGTCAGCAGGTCAGCACTAGATGCACTTCACTAAAAACAAGGTCAGCTTTGCTTTCTTTGATAAAATGAGATACATGTGCTGTTTTTCTCCTTTAGACGAAACCATCTATTAAACTGAGATTTATTTCACAGCTAACATACAACCACTATAACTGGCAGATAAATTATTAAATAAATTAGTATTAACTTATTAATAACCGATGATATTAATTACCACAGGTCTACAAAAAATGAAGTTCACAAAATTTGATTGGATGATTTCAGCTGATCTGTATGTTTTTTTATATGCTGAAACCGAAAATGCAGCCATTTTTCTCTATCACATATAGATTTTTGTCAATACAGGGTGTTTACCGACACAATTTCTTACATATACCATCATAACAATCGGTTGGTTGGTTGATAAGGTTTTAAGTCGCACTAGTGCTTCACCATTACAACAATAAGCATCTGTGATTAATTAATCATGGAAACATACTATAAAACTTACTATATAATTATATTGGTGGAAGAGTAATAGAAGAAATTGTTAGGCAGGCACCCTGTATTGATAAAAATCTACACGTGATAGAGGAAAACTGGCTTCATTCTCGGTTTCAGCACACCAAAAAACATAAAGATTAGCCAACATTTTACATGTCGACCTGTGTTATTATAGCACTCTAACACTTTTTCCTTTATATTAAGATTTGTGGCATTTCAAATTCACTTTCTAAATAAAAACATGTTTTGAATTTCTTTATGAAAATATAAAATATATAAAAATAACTTAAATATTTATTATTATTATTATTATTATTCTTTTGCATAACTTTTCTTTCCAATCTGACAAACCTTTTGCTAATTCCTGACTGGTCAAGTTTCTGCACAATGCACATGCTTTCTGGGCCTAGTTTGTAATGAAAGAGGAAAAGGAACATTTAAAATCTTTTACAAAATAATCTATTACCAGTATATAATTTTTATAAAGGTCATATTGAATTTTCTTTTATAGTAAGGGAATGGGGAAAATGGTAGAAAATTTTTGTTTGTTTTGGAGGAACATAACATGTATTTGGATTTGGAAAATAAAGGTGTTTTAAATAATTTATTAAAAGTTGGATTTTTCTGATTTGAATTCTCTGATTATTTTATAAAGTTTAAACATATTTAAATAACTTTAATCAATTTACCATAAAATGCCTTAATATTAATACATCACATAGACATCCTTTATCATCTATATATTAATATGCAAGCATGAAATTTGTGGTACACTTTTAACATATTAACACGTTGAGTGCCATGTCAGCCATTCTAGATTCTAGACATTTTGTCATATATCTCTAAGTATTGAAGGAATTATCTTGAAACTTTAGGAGTGTGAAGAACATGTTATACTTCAAACATTTCAGTGAAAGTTTTACCCCAAACAAAAGTAAAAGAGTATTAGATCTTAAGTTTAATACTTTTTGAAAATATACCCAAATTAAAAAAGGGTTTGATTTATGAAAGTTCTAATTTTTTAAAGATCTATTTTTTTTTTTTTTTTTTTTTTTTTTTTTATTATTATTTATGCCAGCTTTAATTTGAAGACATACTTTTAAGCGAAAACATAATTCATTCTAATTTACTGAAATCGACTACTTATTTAAAATAGACTAGTATGATGTGGCCACCACATAACTTTCTTCTATATAATTTTACGCAAAATTCTTTGAATACAAATTATTTATTAAATTATTTTCCATTATAAATGCAGACGTTTTTTATCTGACAGAATTATATCACTAAATGCTGAAAGAAAGTCATTTTTTTGCCAATATCAAAAGAAATACGATTTTTCTTCTTCTTCTTTTTTTTTTTTTTTTTTCATTAAAAGATAATAAAAAAAAAAAAAAAAAAAAAAAAAATCTATAACTTTGTTTTAAATTATCACAGATCTGTAGTTCAACCATTCATTTTAAAGGCATTGACAAGATCTTTTTCAAGACACCCATATTGAAAATTTACACCCCTCGCAGAGGGGGAAGCAATGCTCCCACATGCAAAAAATTTTTTCCTAGTTAACTACTACTATTATAAATAATTCATACTAATTTTAAAATCCCACGTTTAAAATAATTCTCATGTACATTTATACGAAATTTTGTCCTACACTGCCATGTTAAAAATTTAGAAAAAATGGGATCACAGCGCCACCTATTAAGCAATTGTTCCACAAATCTAATCAGCACCAGTTTATGTCAGGGTTCAACTAAATACCGAGTTTGGTTAAATATCGTTCATTGGTTTGTGAGTTACAGCATCCACAAAATTTGTGATACAGACATGCAGACTGAGACAGACAGACACACAGACATTTTCTAAAAATAGTCAAATCATGTTCAAGACATCCCAAAACATGTAAATCCATCGAAAACTGGAGTTCAAAAATTTTCACGGATCCAATACATTCTCTATATGTACGTATAGAAGAAAGTTAAAAAAAAAAAAAAAAGGGGGGGGATTTATTACTATGCGCAAGCAAAGTGATTATGTCACTGACCATCCATGGGACGAAGCAAAATATTTCCTATGTTAATCATCCATTGGATTTTTTTTTTTTTTTTTGTAATTTTAAACCTTAGGGAAATTTATCTCCCGAATTCAATCCCCACATTTGGGTATAGTATAGTTATATATAAGTTACTGTCTATGTGTGTTAGATTGAGTTATTTTTTCTGTAAAATTCATAAAATTTTAAATTTCAAAACTCTAGAAAAATAAAATGGCAGACTTCCATTTTCGAATATAATGATAAACATTTCATTTCAAAAGAACAGATTTGATATGTTGTCTTTGGCAAAAAAAAAAAAAAAAGATTACCGAATTATCTAGCGAACATATTTAATTCCTTTCAAAAATCATAGTTATTTTGATAATGCATATTAGCAGAACAATCAATAATATGAAACAATATTTCGTACAATATATATGTATTACGAAAATATACCTCCGGCATGTATGTTTTCGTATTACGTTTTTGATCACCAAATACACAAAATGCCAAGGACAAACAGCTATCAAATCTATGCTCATTTTGTTTCTAGAGTTTTGAAATTTAAAATTAAAATTTTGTCAATTTGACAGCAAAATAACTTAATCTGACACATATGCATGACAACTAATTTGTAATTAGAACCAAATATGGGTTTAAAATCAAGAAATAATTTTTCTCAATTTTTAATAACACTGCTTTGAAAAAAAAAAAAAAAAAAAATTCTAGATCTGATACCGTTCTTGCTCATTCATATGTAAAATGACTTCCTGAATCTGAATATGACTCCCATTTTGCCCAGTGACCCACCGTTTTCTAGATACACCACACTCCCTCCCTGAATTTCTTTCCCTGTTCAATAAATTTATGACCATGAATTTGATTTTGAAGAATAAAAAATAATTGTTTTAACACCTAAAAACAAAAATATATATAGTTTAAAAAATAACATTAATAACAAATTTAAAAAAAATAAGATATGTAATGCATAATTTTAGTGAAAAATCCCCCCCCCCCCCAAAAAAAAAAAAAAAAACTTGTCACAAATGTCCATGTTTTAGAATTTTCCAACTCTGTAGCCCTTCAGAAGATATTTAATGCTTAAAATAATCCTCCTCCCTCCTAAAAATCAAATTTATAGCCATAAAATAACTGAAAAATGATTTTAAAAAAAAATAGGGGGCCATTCCTAAAAAACGGTGGGTGATAGGGCAAAATGGGCGTCCTATTCGGATTCAGGAGGTCATTTTACATAAGAATATGTTGAAATGGTGTCAGAGGCAATTTTCATGCCGAGCAGTGCAATTTTTTACAAAACATCCAATAGGCAATAAACATAGGAAATCTTTTACTTGGCCCCAGTGATGTCACATTTCGTTTGTGTATGAAAAATTTTAAACATTCAAAGTATTGTAAAAAGCTTTCGAGACCTTTGAAATTTATGGCTCAACGAATAATAATTATACAAAAGACTAATAACTAAGAATATTGGTCTCGAATGCTTTTTAAATATTTTGAATTTTAAATTTTTCATTTCTTGCAAAAGGGAAATATCTATATTTTTCTCTAAAATTTCATTAGTGTTAAAACTGTCATTTCTTTATAGCATGTCTTTATTTAAAAAAATTTTTACTTTATGCTTTTTAGGGCTTCACAATAAAAAGCTTTTAATCTTAAAATATGATTTTTTACTTAAATTTTCATTTTATATCTGCATTTCGAAACAGAATTCTCTGTTTTATTTACTATCAAAAAATTATTACAGATTTTTTTTTTTTTAGCAAAAGTATCAGTAAAACATTAAGCTAAAAAACATTTTTTACTTCTTTTTATAAGATACATGTACATCAGGATTAGACAAAAATGAGAAAAGTCTTTTGCTATCTAAATAATTCTTTACTGTTTTCCTCAAAAACTAGTATGTTGTGGCCACCACATGACTTTCTTCTATATTTTCCTATACAAATTCACTCAGTAAAAATAATTTATTAAAATTATTATTTAAAAAAATCTGGTGTGAAACAACCACACGACTTCCATTACCCACTATTACACATATATGCATTTTTTGGAGATAATGTGATCAGAAGATATAAAAGTGATAGTGACCTAAAGAAGTAGAAACCCAAACCTAACATTTTTCTGGTAAGATAAACTTTATACACATGTAAAGACATGTAAAACAAAGCTTACGTATATCAAGGTAAAAAATAAGGAAAAAAAAAAAAAAAAATGGTAGTTATTTTTTGAAACACCAATTTTCGGTGATCTACCTAAACTTCTGACCTACCTAAACAGGGTAGCTGTTAATTTTCCTCTCATAACTACGTGATACATAAGAAATAAATGGATTTATATAACAATTTTCAAGAAAATCGTTAGAGCCGTTTTTGAGCTACCAACTTTTACCAAAACTCAATTATTGACAGGAAAACAATAATTACATACAAAAGTATATTTAAAAGTGAGTTAATATGGCTAGTTTGAAAAAAATCCGTACAGCCTTTTTTAAAGGAATGCCCTTACAAGACCTGAAATTGAGCTATTTATACAGGACGCCTATCGATCTTCCTGAACTAACCAACTATATCATTCGAAAGGACATCTAATAGAGTGTTTATATAGAAAATTTGAAGAAAATCGTTAGAGCCGTTTTTGATATACGGACTTACGGTCCCACTTCCGGTTTTTCAATTTTCACCAAAATTTGGAAAATTCATCTGTACACCAGACTTGTTTCAATTCTAAAGTTTCGTAGTTCTATCTTTATTAGTTTCCGAGATATAATAGCCAGAAGATCCCCACACACATACACACTGCCCAATTGCCAAAAACCACTTTTTTGGACTCAGAGGACCTTAAAACGTGTAAATCAGGTGAAATCTCGATATCGAATTTTCCGACCAAATACAATACCTCCATTACCTACGTTAGTAGGGTAATGGAAGTTAAAAAAAAAAAAAAAAAAAAAAAAAAAAAAACTTGAATAATTTGAATTTGTATTCTAAATTTAAGTTAAGATATTTTGTGAGTGATTTTTCTTTTGTTGACGATGTTGATTGGACTGGACCCAAAGCGAGATTTTGATTGATCTCAACGTATTTATTTATTTATTTTTTCATTTATAAAATTATGTAAAAATAAATAAATAAAATAATAATAGTAGTAATTGTGTCTTCTAAAATGTTTTTAAAAAGAGTGTCCAGCGAAGTGCAGTTTATTAAAAAGTATAAAATTATACGCAATGAAAATTATGACATGCGCATTCGAAAATTATCGTGTGACTTCAGATGTGAATAAATTTTCGATCCAAATAATCGAATTTCGATCCCACATCTTATAAACAAAGGGAAATAAAATTGGTATGGCCGGTGGCTGACAGTGTAAAAATATAATATGAAGCAACCACTGGTGGCTGACAGTGTAAAATATGATATAAAATTAAACAATTCACATCGTTTAAAGTAATTACTGAAAACAATTTAAAAAAAAAATCCGTACAGCTGTTTTTAAAGGAACGCCTTTGGGAGACCTGAAATTGAGCTATTTATACAGGACGCCTATCAATTTTCCTGAATTAACCAACTATATCATTCGAAAGGACATCTAATAGAGTGTTTATATAGCAAATTTGAAGAAAATCGTTAGAGCCATTTTTGAGATACGGACTTACGGTCCCACTCTCGGTTTCCGATGTCCCACTTCCGGTTAAACTCAATTATTGACAGGAAAACAATAATTACATACAAAAGCATATTTAAAAGTGAGTTAAAATTGCGAGTTTGAAAAAAATCCGTACAACCGTTTTTAAAGAAACGCCTCTGCGAGGTCTGAAATTGAGCTGAAAGGACATCTAATAGTGTACTTATATAGCAAGTTTGAAGAAAATCGTTAGAGCCATTTTTGAGATACGGACTTACGGTCCCACTTACGGTTTTTCAATTTTCACCAAAATTTGGAAATTTCATCTGTACACCAGATGTATTTCAATTCTAAAGTTTCATAGCTCTATCTTTATTAGTTTCTGAGCTATAATAGCCAGAAGATTCTCCACATACATACATACATACATACACACTGACCAATTGCCAAAAACCACTTTTTTGGACTCAGGGGACCTTAAAACGTGTAAATCAGGTGAAAACCCGATATTGAATTTTCAGACCGAATACAATACTTCCATTACCTACGGTAGTAGGGTAATGGAAGTAAAAATTATCTTCCATGATAATGCAGGCGATTTCCATATTAGAGAAGTAGTATAACACTAAATATCCAAAAAAAAAAAGTCAATTTTATTGTCAATATAACATTTAAAAAAAAAAAAAAAAAATTCCCTTTTTGTTAAAAATGAAAAAAATCGATAACTTCATTTTAAATTATCGCAGATCTGTGGTTCAACCATTCGTGTTAAAGGTACTAGCGAGCTCTTTTGAAATATACCCATCATGAAAATTTACTCCCCTCGAGGGGGGGGGGGGGCGAGGCTCCTACACATACAAAAAAATTTTCCCAGTTGACTATCTCTATTATAAATAATTCTGGTAAATTTCATAATGATTATTAAAAAATAATTCTCTTTATGCACATTTATACAGAATTTTGTCCTATACCACCATGCTAAAGACAATTTTTACCAAAAGTTGATAGGCACTAATTTAAGTCAAGGTGCAACTATATACCAATTTGTATGAAATTCTGTGCAGTAGTTCCTGAGATACAGTTGCCACAAAATTTTGTCACACACACACACACACAGAGAGAGAGAGAGAGAGAGACTGACAGACAGACATTTTCTAAAAATGGTCAAATCGTGTTCTACAGCTCTCAGAACGTGTAAATCCATCAAAAACCTGAGATCGAAAATTTTTACGAATCCAATACTTTCGTCTATTGAATATAGAAGAAAGTAATAAGTTTATGTTGTTAGAAATATATATATATAACTAGCAGACCCGGCCACGCGTTGCTGCGGCTAAGTAATACGTTGATAATTTGATAAGGTATATAGTATTTCCCCACAACTGGATTTGGCGATTTTTTTTTTTTTTTTTTGCGCCTTTTTGAACGATAACGAAGTCGTTCTGGATTCTTTGCAATAAAATACTGTAACCTGCATGCTTTTATTTTAGATTTATGATTTAGCTTATGATTTTATCATTTATGATTTTTAGATTTATGATTTAGCCATAATCGCCAAATCCAGTTGTGGGGAAATACTATAGTTGTTATCCACAACTAAAACTTATAATATAACTTCAGTAATTATATTCGGATAATTATAACTTCAGTATCAGTATATCCCCACAGCTGAATTTGGCGATTTTTCTTTGGCGCCGTTTTGAACGATAACGATGTCGCTCTGGACTGTTTGTGATATAATATGGCAGCCTATATGTTGTTTATTTTTGATTTATTATTTTATGTTTTTGATTTATGATTTAGATTATCATTTATAGATTTATGATTTAGCCATAATCGCCAACAAAAAATTGCCAAATATCGTTGTGGGGATATACTGATTAATATATTACTGAAAAGATTAATATATTTTAACGAAGTGGTGAGAAGATTCTGAGTATGTTAAAATTTTAATAGTAAATTCAAGTTAATCAAGAAGGAAAGCATTGACGATTAAGATAAGAAAATTGCAAGATTTTAAGATCGTATTTTCAGCAATAAATATGAGTCAAAATTTAATGCAAAATACATATATAAATCACAAATTTAATCAGGAACGTTAAATTGGTAAGTTATTAAAGAAAAAGTAAAGAAAAATAAGAGAAATAATTAATTAAAGTTTCGAACATCGATCATATAGATTAGCGTTACAAAACAAAAACAGACTTAAACTCTTCCAGACTTTTAAATAAGTATTAAATTAAGTTTTAAAATTTAATGTTAAATAAAACAGACTTTTAAATAAGTTTTAAAATATTGAAATGGTTACTTTTTATTTAGAACGTTATGTACAGATCACAAATTTCTTAAAGAAAACTAAGTTTTGCAGATTAGAATAATGCAACAAAAATTGAAAAAGCAAGTTATGTCGTAAATAAATTTTTAACACACGTGTCACGTGAAATAAATTGTAGCATATACATAATGTATCCGATATAAGATAGTAACATGTTGCAGCGGAATAAATTTCATATCTATCATCCTTGGCGGAAAAAAATAATATCGCCAAATTATCTGGCGCACACATTTAATTCCTTTCAAAAATCATGGTTATTTTAACAACTTATATTAAGAGAGTAATGAATAATATGAAACAATATTTCACACAATACATATTACGAAAATATACATCTAGCTTGTATATTTTCATGTTACGTTTTTGATCGCCAAATACGAAAAACTCCAAGGACGACAGAGCTTTGAAATTTAAAATTAAAATTTTGTCAATTTAACAGCAAAATAACTCAATCTAACGTATGCATATGATAAATAATACATATCTATACAAAAATATGGGGATTAAAATCCGGAAATAATTTTCCTCGTTTTTAATAATTTTTTACAAAAAAATACAATGGGCCATTAACATAAGAAATCTTTTTCTTGATTTCACATACTGTCAGTGACGTCACACTTCGCTTGTGTATAACTACATACTTTATCAATGCGAATAAAATCTTTAAATTGATTATGACGTCAATTTTCGTGAGATGCATAATTTAACTTTTTATAATTTTTTAACGTTCACGTTTGATTAAATGTATTTATTTTTATGTCGAAAAAAATGAACTCGTATTTTTTTTTTTTTTTTTTTTTTTTTTTTTTGGCAACAATTAAATTAATGGAACTCAGATATTTTGGAGCAACTTTAATAAAGGTCTATAATTCACAAATAATTGCAATAAAACAATATTGTGACAATAAATTGAGATAAAAACTATCCTATCTCTCAAGTTGGACCAAACTGCACACAGTGTGCAAAATTTCATTAAAATCGGTTCCTTAGTTTAGGAGTTTACCCCGGACAAACATCGTGACACGTAATTTATATATATATACAGATATTGGTCACTTATTTTGTCAGTTTCTTGGTGGGAACCCTGATAATATCTGTAGCAATCACTTGTACTGCTGAAAAATGGCTCAGTACAAACTATTAAAAGAAATGATACCAATTGAAGTATTCAAACTTTTGATATATTCTTGTTTCTAATCAAAAATTAAGTATCAGCTTTAGGTGTAGTGTCGGGAATAGGGGGTATTTACCTCACTCTTTCTTGCATGAAATATGCTGTTACAGTGAAAGTAGATTTTTACAATCAAAGTGAAATTTAATGATAGTGTGATTGTTTTAAATATGAAAATTTTTCCTTAAGTGGAAGAAAGATATCTAGTATTTTTATTTGTTTTTCGCTCTATATTTCTGTGTACTCTTATCTTACTGAAAAATATTGTTAATTACCTAATTTGTATTTTAAAAATATTACTACTATGCTAACTCTTTCCTGCATGAAATGTGTTTTTGTGGTAAAAGTCGATTTGCAGTCAAAAGGGAATTTAATGATAGAGATTTTTTTTTTTTTTTTTTTTTTTTTTAAAGGAAAACAAACAGCATTTATAAAAATTCATTAAAGGATGAATAATTCATATAAAAAATTTCTCCATAAATCTATTGGCAGAGGAAAGGATCTATTATTTTCATTTGTTTATCACTTTACGTTCCTGTGTACTTTTATTAAAAAATATTATTAACAAATTTGTATTTAAAAAGTATTACTATTGTACTAACTCTTTCCTGTATACAATGTGCTGTTGCAGTAAAAGTAGTTTTAAAGTCAAAGTGAAATTTATTGATTGCGACTTTTTTACATAATAGGAAAACGGAATTTAAAAAATACATTGTGAATGAATAGTTTGTATGACAAATTTTTTCACAGAAAAATGTGAAGTTAGACTGCTGGCTGTGTTAGGTGAAGCATCTCCATAAGTCTATTGCCTAAGAAAAGATACCTCAGATTTTCATTTTTTTATCCCTTTACGTTCCTATGTGCTTTTATTAAAAAATATTATTAATTAAGAAATTTGCATTTAAAAAATAACACTACTATACTTGCTCTTTCCTGCATGGAAATGTGCTGTTGCTGTAAAAGTAGATTTACAGTCACAGTAAAACTGAATGATAGTTTTTTTTTTTTTTTTTTTTTTCTTTTATGTAAAAACTGAAATTATAAAATTATATTAGAAGATGTGTAATTTACAAAACAAATTTCTCTTTAAGACTATTGGCTGAGGAAAGACATCTAGTATTTTCATTTCTTTTTTCCCTTTATGTTCCTGTGTGCTCTTATTGAAAAATATTATTAATTAACAAATTTGTATTTAAAAAATATTACTGTACTAACACTTTTCTGCATGGAATGTGCTATTGCAGTAAAAGTAGATTTCCATTGAAAGTAGAATTAATGATTGTGCTTTTTTTTTTTAATGTGAAAACAGACTTTATAAAAATACATTAGTTGTTGAATAATTTGCAAAACAAATTTCTTCATATAATAACATGGGTTTATACTGCTTGCCATGGTAGGTGAAGCCTCTCCGTGAGTCGATTGACAGAGGAAAGATATCTAATATTTTCATTCGCTTTTCCCTTTACATTCCAGTGTCCTCTTATTGAAAAATATTGTTAATTAAGAAATTTTTATTTAAAAAAAAATTACTGCTATACTAACTCTTTCCTGCATGAAATCTGCTGTTGCTGTAAAAGTAGATTTACAGTCAAAGTAAAACTGAAAGATTGTGATTTATTTATTATATATATATATATATATATATATATATATATATATATATAAACAGAATTTATAAAAATATATTAGAAAATGAGCAATTTGCAAAAGAAATTTCTCTATAAATCTATTAGCTGAGGAAAGATATCTAGTACTTTGATTTATTTTTCCCTTTAAGGTCCAGTGTCCTCTTATTGAAAAATATTGTTAATTAAGAAATTTTTACTTAAAAAAAATTACTGCTATACTAACTCTTTCCCACATGAAATCTGCTGTTGCTGTAAAAGTAGATTTACAGTCAAAGTAAAACTGTATGATTGTGATTTTTTTTTTTTTTTTTTTTTTTTTTTTTTTTTTTAATATAAAAATATATTAAAAAATTAGTAATTTACAAAACAAATTTTTCTATAGTGTACTCTTATTGAAAAATATTGTTAATTAAGAAATTTTTATTTAAAAAAAATTACTGCTATATTAACTCCTTCCCACATGAAATCCGCTGTTGCTGTAAAAGTAAATTTACATTCAAAATAAAACTGAATTGTGATTTTTTTTTTTTTTTAATAAAAATATATTAGAAAATTAATAATTTACAAAACTTTTCTATAAGTCTATTAGCTGAGGAAAGATATCTAGTACTTTGATTTATTTTTCCCATTACGGTCCAGTGTTTCTCTTATTGAAAAATATTGTTAATTAAGAAATTTTTGTTTAAAGATATTTAGTACTTTGATTTGTTTTTCTCTTTAGGGTCCAGTGTCCTCTAATTGAAAAATATTGTGAATTAAGACATTTTTGGACAATTTTTTATAGTAGAACTGAATTATTGTGATTTTTTCTTTTTCTTTCTTTCTTTCTTTTTTTTTTTTTTTTTTTAATTACTATTATACAAACTCTTTCCCGCATGAAATCTGCTGTTGCTGTAAAAGTAGATTTACAATCAAAGTAGAACTGAATGATTGTGGTTATATATATATATATATAAATGATAGTTATTGTTATAAAATTTAAATATAAACAGAATTTATAAAAAATATATTAGAAAATTAGTAATTTTCAAAACAAATTTTTCTATGAGTCTGTTTAGCTGAGGAAAGATAGCTAGTATTTTGATTTATTTTTCACTTTACGGTCCAGTGTCCTCTTGTTGAAAAATATTGTTAATTAAGAAATTTTTGAACAATTTTTTATAGTAAAACTGAATAAGTGTGATTTTTTTTTTAATTAAAAAAAAAAAAAAAAAAAAAAAAAAAAAATTACTACTATACTAACTCTTTACCGCATGAAATCTGCTGTTGATGCAAAAGTAGATTTACAGTCAAAGTAAATTTTCAAATATTGAAAATTCATACTTTTCAGCTTTGAAAATAAAGCATTTAAAATTTAAAAATCCGTTTTTATAAAACGTAACCGTCAATTTAACAGTTGTGAATTTTCTGAATGTGAAGACAGAACTTAAAAATGCGCATTAGTTATTGAGTTATAAGTAAGCACAATTTTTTATACAAAATAACATTTATTTATACACATTGGCTTGGGCTTCCCGCGACGGTAAAATAAAGCATGTCCTTAAGCCTTTTTTCTTTCTGCCTTTTTATTTTATTATTATATATATATATATATATATATATATATTATTTCCCGATTGAATATTAAATTAAGATTATGACGTTGACGTTGACCTAACTTTCTGAGTCACTCTCAGAACCAGAGATCACATGCCGAATAAAATCAGAATTGCTGCCTGAGTTTGGAAAGCATCTCTATATTATTATTTATCAAATAAATAGTATGAAAAACATATACAGGCGTACAGCAGTGAATTAAATTATCAATATATTACTTTTTTCGCTTTCTTAACATACATATGTAAGGAAAGTATTGTAATCATGTCAAAAATCTGTTTTTGAGATTTGGATGTTTCTGTACGTTTTGAGGTGCTCCGAGTTCATTTTTACTATTTTTACGATGATATATGTGTGAGTGAACATGATAGTGCCTAAATATTTTGTTCGAATGAGCTGAAAGTTGGTACGTATGTTATAGGTCACCATAGCACGAACCTTATTGATTTTGGTGAATCTAGGACTTAGAGTTTTTTTACAGGGACACAAAGAAACGTTCCTTAACATTATGGCCTATGGACCTAAATTTTTTAAAGTGCGATAGCGGCTAAATACCTTATTCGTATGAGCTGAAAATTTATACACATGTTATAAGTCACCGTCGTACGAACTGTATAGATTTTGGTGAATCTAGCACTATTAAAGTGCGGTAGCGCCTAAACGTATTTGATTAAGCTGAAAATGTATACACATATTATAGGTCACAGTCGCACGAACTGTATAGATTTTGATGAATCTATCCCTTATAGATTTTTACAAGGACACAACAAAAAATTATTTATTATTATGATCTGTGGGCTCAAATTATTTGAAATGCAATAGCATAAAATTAAACAGTGGAGAGAAATACTCAAACACCGTATTATAATTTTCACATTTGTTTATTTAAGGGCCCTCTTCACTCACCGCCGCTGGAAGCCGAAGCTAATGTTATTCAATGGTAAATTTTTCTTTACAAATAACTTATTAAGTAATACACATTTTTAAATTCTGTTTTCACATATGAAAATTCCCAGCTGTTAAATTGACGGACCTTTTTTAAAAAATTATTTTTTTAATTTTTTATATTTTACTTCGAAGCTGCAAAATACGAATTTTCAATATGTGAATTTTTTTCATTTTAATCGAAGCTGCAAAATACGAATTTTCAATATGCGATTTTTTTTCATTTTGCAATTTCAAAATAAAATATTAAAAATTAAAAAAATACTTTTTCAAAAAAGGTCCGTCAATTTAACAGTTGGAAATTTTCTGAATGTGAAAACATAATTAAAAAATATGTATTTGTTAATAAGTTATTTGTAAAGAAAATTTCCCCATAGAATAACATTGGCTCGGACTACCGGCGACTGTAAATGAAGAGGGCCGTTAACAACTTGTTTTAATTTATTTATACAACGGTTAATTATTTAATGTTCGGAAAGTCGAGTGGAACCGCTCCAGGTTTTGTTTTTGTTTTTACTTTACGAATATACATATGTAAGAAAAGTATTGTTGTCATGTCAAAAATCCGCCTTTGAGGATTTGGTGTATCTACAGGTTTTAAGGTCCCCTGAGTTCATATTTACTATTTTCACGGTGTTGTATGTGAGTGAACACAATAGTGTTAAATGCTTTGTTCGAATAGCTGAAAGTTGGTACGTATATTATGGGTCACCGTAGCACGAGCCCTATTGATTTGGGTGAATCTAGTACTTACAGTTTTTTTACAGGGGCACAAAGAAAAATTCCTTATTATCATGGCTTATGGGCTCAAATTTTTTAAAGTGCGATAGCGTCTAAATGCTTTATCCAATTGAGTTGAAAATTTATATACATGTTATAGATCACTGACAAACGCACTGTATGAAGTTTGGTGAATCTGGCACTTACAGTTTTTTTTACAGGGACACAAGGAAAAAATCTTTATCATTTTGGCTTATGGACTCAAATTATTTAAAGTGTTGTCTAAACGCCTCATCTGAATGAACTAAAAATTTTTGTACATGTTATAGGTCACCGTCGCACGAACTGTATAGATTTTGGTGAGTCTAGCACTTATAGATTTTTACAGGGACATAACGAAAATTTCTTTATCATTGTAGATCTATGAGCTCAGATCATTTGAATGGCAGTAACATACAGAAAAATACTCAAACATTCTATAATAATATCCTCTTTTGTTTATTTAACGACTTCTCTTTACTTATTTATACTACCGTATTTCTCCTTCTCGAGCAAGTTACTCAAAACATATATCAGAGCTAACTATACCTAACACACAGAAACCGGAAAACTGCTACTTGCATGCAAATAGGGAAGGCTTATTAGTGATATAACATTTGGTTACTTTATAATAAATGATATTGTGTGAATTCTTTAATATATAATATTATAAGGAATATTAAACAGCCCAAGTGAGAAATTTCTGTAAAAACAAAATAATATTAACATGAAATTTAGAGAGAGCAAATATTTCAAAAACCCTGAATTCAGGGATAGCCCTTGAAAAGTTGCACCCCTGACATATATGTTAGTTTTCTAAATGATATTTTAAATAAAAAATTTTGCTTTTTACACTATATATTTGACATTGCAGTAACTATTAACTGTACTACGACTATTAAAAAAAGTTTTAAATATGTCATGTAAAATATTAACTGAAAAATTTGCATTTTGGCTTTCAAAATTTTCCGGAAAATCATGGTGGAAAATGTTCTATCCCACATCACTAGTTTTAATCAAAGGTGGGCTATTTTTTTCCCCCCCCAGTTTTTTAAAGAAACTTTTATATCTCTATGAACCAAAGAATCTCTAAACCAGAATCTCTATTACAGAAATGTTAACGGTCATCCTGATTAGGTAGTTCAGTTTTAGATCTCGGAAATTGCTGTTTAAAAAAACAACTTTTTTTTTTTTTTTTTTTTCTTATCTTTTAACTCGTTTTGCAAACTCTGTTTTATATGTCTTTATACGTGTATCAAGTTTCTCTTACTGGAAAATTACAAAAAATGCATATAATATCTCCAAAAAATGCATATAATATGTGTTGTGTAATAGTGGGTAATGAAATCGTGTGGTTGTTTCACACCAGATTTTTTTCAAGGTGATCCCAAACATTTTGTTTTTTCTTTAATTTTTTACTGGTCCTCCTTTTTACTTTCCGAACATTATATGTAAGGAAAGTATTGCACTCATGATTTGCGAAAGGAATTTTGTATCTTGCATACCTCAAAAAAGAATGCTTGTAGCATAGAATGTTACATGTTTACTGATATGATGTTTAGTAGTACACCTGCAATTAGTCCTGCGCGGGTCGGGTTTTACCCGATCCGACAAAAAAAATTTCATCAACCCGAAAACCGACTTATCTAACCCGAACCCGACCGGAAACCCGAAAAATAAATCAACATTACTTATTCAACTAAAAATCATGCAAAACAAGGTAAAATGATATAAAATAAAGTAGCAGCGCCACCTGTTGGCTGATAGGCATTCAAATTGAATCAGCATAATATCTCATATTGGTCTTCTCACATATCAAGTTTTGTTGAATTATATGCAACAGAACCTGAGATATAGCCTCCCCTGAAATTGCAGAAATCGCTGTATAGCAGTGCCACCCGTCGAGCGGTTGACACCAAAAGTTGATAGAATCCTAATACTTTCTTCTACTAAATATAGAAGAAAGTAAAAAAAAAAAAAAAAAAACTTGTTAACTGCGAAATCTTTTCAATTTCCAGAATACAAATGCGAGGTTATACTGTATTTGTATTTCTTTAATTTATATATTAACAACAGTCGAGAAAGATTTCATACAATTTCTACAACAGATACATATTAGTTCCGTTGAAGAAAAGAAAACAAATCCAGATACAAATACGGATCTATTTTTCTGGCGGATATCCGCGGATACGAATAGGGAGCTCGGGTACATGTCTGTTCACCAGCGGCCGAGCGGTTCTGTGCTCGAAGCTGGTAGATGGGAGGTGTCGGGTTCGATCCCAGGTCGCGCTCATCGACCTAGCCGTTCGGAGTTTTCCGTGGTTTCCTCCGAAACATGCGTAAATACGGGCTAGGACCCCTTAGAAAGACTCAAACGGAGGGCAAACCCCTATAGGCCTAGGACACATCTGGAGTCAATCGGTCGTAAATCCTCCAACCAACCAACACATGTCTAGTATGTGCAGAATGTTTAAATTAGTTACATAGTTGTAAACCTGCCTATAAATTTATGTTTATAATTGTAAAAAATATCTAGAAAGGTGTTCTGAAGTCGACCCGACTTGTTGAAAACCCAACCCGAACCCGACCCGCACGAAAAAAAAGATCAGTCAACCCGACCTGCAAGAGAAAAAATTCTGTCAACCCGACCCGCGGGTAAAATCGGGTTACCCGACCCGATGCAGGACTCTACCTTCAATATTGGATTTGGCTCCAACTTCCCATTTTAGAGATATCAATGATTTTACACGATTTTTCGTGATGTATGTGTGCGAGTAAACACGATAACGTCTAAATGCTTTCTTCGAATGAGATGAAAGTCGATACGTATGTTATAAGTTACCGTAGCACGAAACCTGTTGATTTTGGTGAATTTAGCATTTCTAGGTGTTTTTTTTTTTTTTTTATACAGGGACACAACAAAAATTTATTTATTATAGATCATAGCATATAGGTTGAAATTATTTGAAATGCGATAGCATTTAAATACGTTATCCGATTGAGCCGAAAACCTATATGCATGTTATAGGTCACCATCGCACAAACTGTATAGATTTTGATAAACTTAGCATTTATAGAATTTTACAGAGACGCAACAAAATATTCTTTATCATTATGAACTATGGGGCTGAACTTATTTGAAGTGCAATAGCAATAAGCGCCTCATTCGATTGAGCTGATTTATTTCTCTCTTCTGTTACTTTAATTTAATTATCGAAATAACAGTGGAGATTAAAAAAGTTTTTGGATTCTGTGTGTCTGTCTATCTTTATGTATGTTACACACATACGCGAAAGCGGCAGATAAAATCACCGGATTGACTTATAAATTGGCACAGATGTTCATGAGGTACATGAAATTAGCTCTATAGTTTTGGGTGTGCATTCTGTTTATAGTTCGTGTACCGGGACACACCAAAGTTTTTTATCAATGCGGCCTGTTGACAGATTTGTATGTACATTGAAAGCGGCCACAAAAATTACCCAGTTTGATTCAGGCGCCATACAGAAATAGCTGTATAGTTATTTATGTTTATATTGTTTATGGCCGGTGTACAAGGACACGTCCAAGTATTTTTTATCATTGCGGCCCATGGATGGAATTTTATTTTAAACGTAATTCAACGCTGTTACACTGCATTCAAGAAAATAAAATAAACAGACGTTATTGAGATGCTTGAAGGAGTGTTTTCTGTAGAAAAATGTGTACTTAGATAAAGTAATTAATATATAGGATCTTACAAAAGTGTTCCAACAATTTTATGTAATCATCCAAATTATGTCAAATTTCGAACAATTTTTCTTGTGCTACATAGAATAAGTTATATAGTTTTTTCTGACATGTCAGTTTGGGTTGGTGTTTACAGGGATACACAAAAGAATTTCGTAACATTAGAATCTATAGACAGATTTTTTTTTTTTTTTTTTTAGTGCATTGTAAAGCGTTTTTGTTGCATTCAACATAATGCAATTGACATATATTATTAAGATGCTTAAAAACATTTATCTAGAAAAAAGATGCTTAAAAACATTTATAAAGAAAAAAGTTTATCTAGATGTTAATGTTTTATCTGGAAAAAACATATTTTTAAATAATTCTTTATCTTTAATGATTATATTATTTATAGTCACTAAATAATTATTTTACAGGACCGCATAAAAGAATTCCTATGCCATTTTGTAATCATTCAAGTGATGTCAAATATCGTAGGAAATAGTTGTATAGTTTTTGTTAGTGTATATATAACGTTTGTAACTCGTGTATTGGTTCAAAAGAATTTTATTCCAATGCGGTCTATAGATGATATTTTTCATAAGTGCATTTTAACCCTTAAATGCTAACTTGCGTAGTATTTTTCCCATGATTTATTTGAAAGAGGAAAGAAGTAAAACATTTTTAAATTGATTAAAAAATAATCAGGCATTAAAGGGTTAATATGGTTACACTCCATTACACGTAGTGAAATAAACATATATTATTAGAATTAGAATGTTTAAAAAGCCATAGTTTCTGTAGAAAATGGTAAAGTGTAAAAATGGTAATCAGTTCACAGGACTACGCTAAATAATTCCGATATGTTATAAAATTAATATTTTTTTATAGAAGTTCATTGATATCGATGTTCAAATGTTTTTGTAAAAGGTAATTTTTTTTTTTTTTTTTTTTTAACTTAATATGTTGTTTATGTGTGGGATAAATCTAAGAATTGAATTCTTAAGGGCACATTTAACATTTAAAAATTAAATTTTAGGTATGAATGCAAGAAAAAGGTTTAAATTTGAACTTCCTTTATACATTAACTAGCAGGCAACGCCCGCTTCGCTGGTCCCTATTTTTAAATGAATCACTATAATGAATTCTCAAAATTGCATTAATTTTTATCACATGAAAAAAAAGAGAAACAAAATCTGAGTAGGAAAAATGTCGCACCGGGTTCTCACTGCCTTCGGAAAAAATTCCCAAAATGCTCTAACTCTTATTTCTATTATTTTCCCACTTCGCCCCCCCCCCTCCTGTCTATCCTAATAATTTTACAAATTTGAAAATATCCGCAATCGGTTTGTAAGTATCAAAAACCTCTATGCACCAGTTTTGAACGATATATCTCTATTTTTTTTTTTTTTTTTTACCGCTCTACTCCCCCCCCCCCTTACCGCCCTCCCAATAATTTTAAAATTCGAAAATATCCGCAATCGATTTGTAGGTATTGGAAACCTCTATGTACCAATTTTGAATGATCTAACTCTATTTTCTTTTTTTTTTTTGCCCCTCTGCCCCCCCCCCTTCCTGGCCCTCCTAATAACTTTACACTTTCGAAAAAATCCCCATTCGACTTGCAGGCCTCTAAAATCTATCTGTACCGATTTTGAACGGCCTAACTGTATTTCTATTTGTTTTTGACCATAGAACCCCCCCCTTCCCGCCCCACCTAATAATTTAAAAAATTCGAAAGTATCCGCAATCGATTTGTAAGTATCGAAAACATCTATATACCAATTTTGAACGATCTAACTCTATTTTTATTTTTTTGCCCCCCCCTCTCCCCTCCCCCTTTCCCGGCCCTCCTAATAACTTTACACTTTCGAAAATATCCCCATTCGACTTGCAGGCATCTAAAACCTAACTGTACCAATTTTGAACGGCCTAACTGTATTTCTATTTGTTTTTGCTCCATAGCCCCCCCCCCTTGCCGCCCCCCTTCCCGCCCCTCCTAATAATTTTACAAATTCGAAAATATCCGAAATCGATTTGTAGGTATCGAAAACCTCTATATACCAATTTTGAACGATCTAACTCTCTTTTTATTTTTTGCCCCCCCTCTCCCCCCCTGCTGCCCCACCTGGGGGCTGAATTTCTAAAATTCCAGAAATTGGTTTTTAGATATTTGCATTAGCTATATTTTAGAGTAAAAACTTCACGCATATCTATTTTTTTGTTTGAGATATATAGGATTATGCGAAATCACGTTTTTACGCATGTGAAATCACGTTTTGCCCCCCCGCCCCCCTTGGGGACCGAATTTTGAAAATTCCAGAAATTGGTTTTTTGACATTTGTATTAGCTATATTTTAAAGCAAAAATTTTACGGATATCTGTTTTTTTGTTTGAGATATGAAGGATTTTGTGAAATCACGTTTTGCCCCCCCCCTCCCCCCCTTGGGGGGCGAATTTTGTAAAATCGCTTCTTAGTGGATGCCTACGTCATATAAAGAACATTGTCACAAAATTTCATGCTTCTAGGTCCAGGGGTTTGGTCTGGGCGTTGATAGATCACCCCCTCACTCACTAACTCACTCAGGAAGTGTTCTTTTATATATATAGATTTTGCTTGTTACTAATGCATGAAATAAATGTTAATTGTTATGCACAATACTTTTATATTTATAGCTTATCTTCAATTTGAAGGTTATTTCCAAAAGAAAGGCAATAAGAGTGAATATTTTTT
Organism: Salticus scenicus; assembly: GCA_963930645.1. NCBI lineage: Eukaryota > Metazoa > Arthropoda > Arachnida > Araneae > Salticidae > Salticus > Salticus scenicus. Next base: position 43,381,269 of record OZ005650.1, read on the forward strand.
GGATGGGTTACCAGAAGGGCACTACTTTTTCTACCATAGGGCATGGGCGTCGGCAGTATGGGGCAACCCCCCCCCCCCCTCCCCCTGGAAAATTCTACTAAGCATTTTTTTCTTTAAATTTAAAACTATGCTATCAGAATTTTATTAAAAAAAAAAAAATTCAGGTTATGCCTCCCCCCCCCCCCCTGAATTTTTTTCTGGCGACGCCACTGCCATAGGGCAGGCAGGGTGCAGTACTTCTGAAACTGTCTGGAGAAGACTCAGAATTTGGGAGAATCTGAAATTATTTAAAGTGTGATAACGTCTAAATGCATCATTGGATTGCACTTTAATTTATATATATGCATAGGTTTATATAGTTGTAGTAAACTGTATAGATTTTTGGGGAATCTAGCACTAAAAGTTCTTTTACAGGGGCTCACAAAAGAATTTTGATACATTAAGTTCCATTAAACAGTGTACTGCTGGGGGGGGGGGGGGATAATCAAACCGTATAACGTTCTTTTTTGCTTATTTAACAATTTTTCTCACTTTATTTATTTATTTTTTAAACAACAGTGAATTACTTAATGCACGGAAAGTCAAGTGGAGTCAATTGAAATTTTTATTACTTACTAGCAGGCTACGCCCGCTTCGCTGGTCACTATATCTATATTTAAATGAATTTTCAAAAGAATTGGATCAATATTTATTTATTTTTTTACATCACATTGTAAATAAGTACTTTGAAACCGCTCTAAACCTCGCTTAGGGTACCCGCTGCCTACGGTAGCTATTTTCCTGCTCGCACTGCATCGGGTTCAGGTTTCCACTGTCTGCAGAAAGTTCTTTCCTGGACATTTCAATATGGATATTTATTGACGACAGGTGGATCTGCTATTATTTACGAACTACTATTTTAAATATGACTGTATCTCAGCATCTATTAAATATTTTAGTTTTTGAACCGTGTATTTTATAGTCCCCGCTATTTACACTATATTACAATTTGATTCCGACCAATATAACAAAATAAAAAGTAGATTTTCTTTTAAAAGGAATTAAATTCATGTGAAAAACAAATAAATTTTAATCAGTTTAATCCTATCTACTATATACTACCATTGTTTTCCGATAATTGCTATAAAATATATATATATATATATATATATATATATATTAAAGGAATTAATTATAAATGAAAAATAAAAAGTTTTTATACTATAGCAATTATTCATAAACATAACTGTTAAAAATGCATTTTTTAATTTAATATTCTTAATTTTTTTGCTGCATTACCATTTTATTTTCAATAAATATAATAAATTAAAAAAAGAAAAAAGAATTTGCCTAAAATATTATATGAAAATGTAAAACGTACTTTAAAAGGTGTTTGATGTTTTGGGAGTAAGGCCGATTAGCTGCACTACGGCCCTGGGCCTGAGGGGGAATGCCGTGCGTGGGAGGTTTTTCTAAGGGGTCCTAGCCCGTATTCATGCAAGTTTAAGAGAAAACCACAGAAAACTCCGAACGGCTAGACCAACGAGCGCCACGTGGGATCGAACCCGGTACCTCACGTTTACAAGCTTTGAGTGACTTTTAAAAGACTTATTGACATAAATTAATAAAAACATTCAACCAACATGAGTTTTTTTTTTTTTTTTTTTTTTTTTTTTTGTTAACTTAAATTAGAAAGGTTAAATATTTACAGGTTAAGTACAAAAAGACAAGTAAACGAATTATTTTTAAGATTATAATTGTCTATATATTAATCTAAAACGTGGATCATTAAAAACTTTTAATATTGAAAATAGTTTATTTTGAGGGGGGGGGGGGGGCAAGGGTGTTGAGGGGGACTGAGTTACCCTTCATTTTTAACTGTCAACATTATGCATGTTTTTTTTTTTCTTCTTCTTTTTCTGGTCATGGCCTTGTTTATTTATTTTGTTTTTAAAAATTTAGGCATAGCGTGAAATATTATTATTATTATTATTATTTCTACTCTTAATATCCAATATGATAATATAATAATAGTCAATTAGAAATTATTATTTACTTTGTTACATTTGCAAACTATATATAACTAGATAATTAGAATTTTAATTTTTACTTTCCGAACACTATAGAGAGGAAAGTATTGTAATCATGTCAAAAATCCGAATTTGAGATGTTGATGTTTCTAAACGTTTCGAGGTCCCCTGAGTCCGTTTCCACTATTTTTACGATGATGTATGTATGTGTGTGTGTATGTATGTATGTGTGTATGTCTGTGAGTGAACACGCTAGCTTCTAAACGCTTTGTTAGAATAAGCTGAAAGTTGGTACGTATATTGTAAGTCACCATAGTACGAACCCTATTGATTTTGGGGGATCTAGCACTTATAGTTTTTTTTACAGGGACACCATGAAAAATTCTTTATCATTATGGCCTATGGGGCCAAATTTTTAAAAGTGCGATAGCGTCTAAACGCCTTATTAATCTGAGCAAAACATTTTTACACATGTTATAGGTCACAGTTTCACCAACTGTATAGCTTTTGGTGAATTTAGCACTTACAGTTTTTTTACAGGGACACAAAGAAAAATTCTTTACCATTATGACGTATGGGACCAAATTTTTAAAAGTGCCATAGCATCTAAACGCCTTATTCAATTGAGCTGAAAATTTATATGAATATTATAAATCAGTGTCGCACTAAATATAAGCATTTTGGTGAATCTAGCATTTATAGGTTTTTACAGGGACACAACGAAAAATTCTTTATCATTATGATCTTATGGGTTCAGAGTTCAGTAGCGTTAAATAAAACATCGTGTAATATATGGAGAAAAATACTCAAACACTCTGTTATGATTTTCTCTCTTTTGTTTGTCTTTCTTTACTTTATCTACAAAACTGTTAATTACTCAATGTTCGGAAAGTCGAGTGGAGTCACTCCAGATTTTTTTATTTCATCATGATTAAATTAAATCACACTTTTTATTTATCAAATTATTAATTTTTAATAAAATAGTATTTTGATTGTTTAATTGTTAATGCGAAGTTAAAAATACAAATTATTTCTTTAATAGAAAATTTTTATGTGTCAAACATATAAAATTTAATAGATTATATTTTGTCCAGTTTCATCTGTTTTTTTTTTTTTTTTCCCAGTTTTGTCCAGTGTCCTGGACTTTTCACAGAAAAGTGGACAAAATAACAACCCTGCATCACCTCCAATTCAAAATTTGTTTTCGAATTTTGACCCACTTCTTGTCGTTCGATTGATCTGAAATTTTGCATACGTGTATAAGTATAATTCCAAAGACAGTACATGTTCAAACAATAGCGGATTTAGGAGGGTCTTGGCCCCCGACCCCGACTCCAATTCAAAATTTGTTTTCGAATTTTAACCCACTTCCTGTCATGCGATTGTGCTGAAGTTTTGCATGCACGTATAAAATCCCCATCCGCTGAATTGGAGTTTTTGGTACATATAAAACAGTGTTTTTAAAATGTTTTATTCAAATCTATTGCTATGATAAAAATTTTCATTGTTGATTGGATTTGGAAGATCGTGGTTGTAAAAAGTACTTCGTATAGTAGTGTACATAAGATCAGTGCGGAAGAGAGTGCGGTCGGTTACTGCTTTTGCAGCACTGTCACTATTCCTGTTGTGCTCGCCCTCAAGGTAGGCAAGTGCCTGTGGTATGCTAGGCACGTGGAGTCGCACGCTCTCTTCTTTCTCTGCCTTCGCTCTTCTCTGGCATTCACTTTTTTTCTTTCATTTTTCCGATTCCCCCTTCTTTTCCCTGCCTCTCATTTTTTAGTTCGTTTCTTTCCTTTGGTGAGGGGGGAGCGGCCACAAATATTTCGGAAGCCATCGTAATTTGTGGGCCTGTTAAACAGGTCTTAAGTTCGCGCGGGAAGAGATTTTTTTTTATTATTATTATTACTATTATATTATTTTAATTTATGATGCATTTGCAATATTTCCTTTTTCCTGCAATGTTAACATTTGAAATGGACGTCTTAGAATATTTGAGTTATAGTGTGCAATGCCAACAAAATATTTCTATTACTGTTTCAGTTTTGGAATGGATGGTGATGACACGGCGTGGAAGTTATGTGGCAAATTAATAAATGTATAAATTACAATGCCAAACAAATTATAAGTTATCCATGAAGAGTGGTATGTATCGCGATAAATTTTTTTAATTGCAGATACTTAAAAAAAAAATTGAAAAATAGTAATGTGGTGTATATTTCAAGTAATTCGCTTATGCGAAGTAAGGTTGCTATCGGAATGGCAGGTTTTTAAAGCATGGATGACCCATTTACCGGACTTTATCACGTGTTATACAGATATATCAAAATCTCTGGAATTTTATTCGACAGTGCCCCCCCCCCCCCCCCCCCCTTCATCTCTCACATGAAGTTGTTTTGCTTAAAATATTCGGCATGGAAAAGCTGCAAAGATTATTTATAGATTAACTAAAAAAAAAAAAAAAAAAAGATTAAAGTAATATGCATGCTTTTTAGACTGCTACAGGAATTTTCTGTTAGCCCAGTTCGAAAACAATTTACAAATTTTCTAGGAAAATCTTTCGTGTATTGAAAATGTGTATATTTCTTTTGTAAGATTAGCTTTTTAAAACAGAGAATAAAATTACTAAACGTAATGCATCCCGGCAAGAAAACTGACATAAGGCAAAAAACGGCAGTTTTTGTGTGTTATGATTCTTAAATGTGTATGAATTCTTAATGGGCACAAAAAGCGTCACATCTCTATCTCGAAAATTATCTATTTAAGATGCAGTTGTGTCAGTTTTATTATAATGGTTTACCGTTTATCTTTAATATGATTTTTCTGAAGTACTGCATTTTTCAGTTGTGTCACTTTCCTTGCTAGGTGCAATAAGTCTTAAAGGTGTCTTCAGAAGAAGGTTTATTTACCTGTGTTGTATCCAAATACTTTCGGAGATTTTTTATTAATTTTATTTTATTAATAAAACTTTTTTTTTTTTTTTTTTTTTTTTTTTTTCATTATACAATATACTCCCGATTATCCACCGAATTGAGTGGCACTGGTTGAACAGATAATGCAGATCGTGGATAAACCGCAAAAAATCTGTAAATGGGATAAAAATATTCTAGCTGAAAAATGCGATTGTATTTTTATTTTATATGAAACATAATAACAGCCATGAAAATGTTCACAATATAGTAAAAGTATTTGTATTATTTTTTATACTAAAGAATGTAAAAACAATAAACAGAAAAGTGTATTTTGCGATGAGGGCAAGAGTCTGTAAGCTAATTTATGCACTAAACTAAACAGTACCGTTGATATGCACACATTTAATCCCGAGCAGTGGCGGATTTAAGGGGGGGGGGGGGTAACATTCCCAGTTGAATAGTACAATTGCAAACTTTTCATTGATCTGGAATTACATCTTGAAAAATCTTAGCCCCCCCCCCCAAAAAAAAAAAATAAATAAATAAATAAAGTTAAGTTCTGGATCCGCCACTGATCCCGAGCATTGTGAATACCCGCCCTTTCACACTATTTTACTTGTAATCTTTTCCATTATGTAATTTAGATTAAATAAAAATACTCTTTAAAAAAAGTGGTAAGAAAAAAGGGGGAACTAACAATGCTCCGGAATGAATTAAACTGTTGGCACGCCTGGTACCATACTGTACTGTACGACAAATAAAAGAGGAGCAACTCATGCTTTTTCTTTGGGGGGGGGGGGGCAATAATTTATTTCTTTTTGAGAAAACTCTCTTGATCCCGCCGATAATCCGGGGTTTACATTAAAGTATCGTTGAAAAACTTTGCATTTCAAATTTCTTGTTTATATTTTACTTCAAAAATGAGTTTAAAAATTAGAAAAGATAAGTGCATTCACAAAACATGGCAAATTAACTTTAAGTGGGGATATTAGAATGTTTTGATATTAAATCGTTTTGTCTGTTTGCCTGTCATCAATTTTCTTTAATATGAATTTAGTGTAGAATCTTTATGGAGTCTTTTGGAAACGTCTAAAACTCTCGAGCCTCTAAGAAAAGTCTTGAACCTTCTAAAAATTTCTGAAAGCCAAATTTTTCTAGTAGGTTTCATGAAGTTTCTAGACGTTCCCACGTAGTATCCAGGAGGTTCTATAAAGTTTTTAGATGGTTCTATAAAGTTTCTAGAAGGTTCCAGACATTTTTCCATGAAGTTTCTGGACGATTCCATGAAAATTCTCGACGTTTCGTGGAACTTTCTGTTTAATTTTTAATTACGAGAACTTGAAATCACAAACACTGAACTAAACATTAGAAATTTTCAGAAAATTCTAGAAGGTTAAAATTTTTAGATGGTTATAGAAGTTTCTAGAACTTACTAGAAGGTAGTTTTACTTCAAAAAGCAATAAAAAACATTAGTTTTCTGATAACTAAAAAGCTAAAAAGAAAAGAAGAGTAAAAGAAAAAAAGATTTCAAGCTAGAATGATTTCGTAGAGGTGCCCGAAAAAGTGGAAAATAAGCAAAAGTTTGGTGAGCTTGAAAAAAAAAATAATAATAAAATTTGCAAAGCAATTTGCAAAGTTGACAAAGGAAAAGTTTACTCCTGAACGAAAAGAAGAAACTGCTAAAGTTTAAATGCTTTTCAAATTTTGTTAATTTTTTATTTACTTATTTAAGCTAACTATAATTTTTCAAAATTTTCTTATTTTCCACTTTTTAGGGCACGTCCACAATAGCGTTTTTTTTTTTTTTTTTTTTTTTTTTTTTTTTAATCTTATTTTTATTTTAACTAGTATCATCTAGTGATCAAAACTCGACCACTTTTTTTTGTAAAGCAAAGTAATTGCCTTCTCGGCAATTGCAACACAGTAGCGCCACTTGTCGGCCGATATGCAACCAAATCAAAACAGCATAGTTTTACTTCATGGCCATATCATATACCATGTTTCGTACGTTTATACACTACAGAAGTTGAGATATAGCCTTGACTTAAATGGGGTGAATCACAACATAGCAGTACCAATTTAAATAAAGGTTAACTAATTATCAGTCGTACTTGAATTGCGCCCATTGGTACATGAGATACTACAAAATTTCCCTAACACATCATACACACACAGACAAATAGTCATTTTCTAAAAATGAGCGACTGATGTTTAGGACATCTCAAAACGTGTAGATTCATTGAAAACCGGAAGTCAAAAATATTCACAAATCCAATACTTTCTTCTGTATCATTTTATATAGCGCCACCTACCGATTAACATGAACAAAAATTTAATCAATATAACCAATTACAATCGTGTTCAAGAAATCTCCAAACGTGAAAATTCATCAAAAACCGGAAATTCAAAAATTTTCCGAATCTCAATACTTTTATCATATCTATGCAGAAGGTATAATAATAAATCCGCTTACAAATAAGTAGTCAATTTCAGTTTGTTGAAATGCATTATGTTTTAGCTAAAAAAATGTGTCTTCAAATTAGAGCTGACGTAAATAACCAAAAAAAAAAAAAGGTTCTCAATTCAAACCTTTTTTTTTTTTTTTTTTAAATGCATGTTAGCTCATAACTTCTGTGCGGATGCTCCCATTTTTGCTACATTTTGTTTTGTTGGTTTTGGTCAGACATAGGTTCCATTGTAATATCTTTACGATCTAAAGGAAATACAGGGTGCCCACAAAAATCAGTCCCAACTCTGATAACTACTGAACGACTGCAACTATAGTCATAAAAGTGGTATATAGCTATAGTAAAGTGGCCTTGCGCTACGAGATTCAATCGCTTACAGCACCACCTGGTGGAAAATAGCGGAATCAGCGCTCCAATCTCAACTAGTATGTTGTGGCCACCACAAGACTTTCTTCTATATTTTCCTATATACATATTCAATCAGTAACAATTTAAAAAAAAAATTACGATTTTTTTCTATTTTTTTTTTTTTTTTTTTTTTTGGTAAAAGTAATACATATTCAAACAGTAACAATATTTAAAAAAAAAAAAAAAAAAAAAAAATACAATTTTTTTCTGTTTTTTTTTTTTTTTTTTTTTAAGTAAAAAAAATCGATAACTTTGTTTTAAATTATCACAGATTTATAGTTCAACTATTCGTTTAAAAGGTATTGACGAGATCTTTCGAAAGATACCCATCTTGAAAATTTACCCCCCCCCGGGGGGGGGTACTTTCACCCAGGGGGGGAACCGGTGCCCCACATGCACAAAATTGTTTTCGTAGCTAACTACTGCTATTATCAATAATTCATATTAATTTTACAATCACAAGTTTAAAATAACGCTCATTATGTACATTTATACGAAATTTTGTCCTATATTGCCATGTTAAAAATTTAGAAAAAATGCGATCACAGCGCCACCTGTTGAGCTACTGATCCCTAAATGTAATCAGCACCAGTTTATGTCGGGGACCAACTAAATACCAAGTTTGGTTAAGTTTCATTTAAAAAAAAAAAAAAAAAAAAAAAAAAAAAAATTTTATTTTTTTTTTTTGTTAAAAGTAAAAAAAATCGATAACTTTGTTTCAAATTGTCACAGATTTATAGCTCAAACATTCGTTTTAAAGGTATTGACAAGATCTTTCGAAAGATACCCATCTTGAAAATTTACCCCTCCCCGGGGGGGTACTTCCCCCCCAGGGGGGGAACCGGTGCCCCCACATGCACGAAATTTTTTTCGTAGTTAACTACTACTATTATCAATAATTCATATTAATTTTACAATCAAGTTTAAAATAACGCTCATTATGTACATTTATACGAAATTTTGTCCTATGCTGCCATGTTAAAAGTTTACATAAAATACGATCACAGCGCCATCTGCTGGGCGATTGATCCCAAAATCTAATCAGACCCTTTCCATGTCAGGGTCCAACTATACACCAAATTTGGTTCTATTTCATTCATCGGTTCGTGAGATACGGTGTAACATACGAAATTTTGCGATCACAGCGCCACCTGCTGGACGATTGATCCCCAAATCTAATCAGCACCATGCCCCGTCAGGTTCCAACTATATACCAAGTTTGGTTGAATTTCATTCATTGGTTCGTGAGATACGGTGAAAAATACGAAAATTTGTCCTATACTGTCATGTTAAAAATTTACATAATATGCGATCACAGCGCCACCTGAAGGGCTATTGATCCCCAAATCTAATCAGCACAATGCCCCGCCAGGGTCCAACTATATACCAAGTTTGGTTGAATTTCATTCATTGGTTCGTGAGATACGGTGAAAACACTAAACCACAGACAGACAGACACACAGACAGACATTTTTTAAAAACTATCAATTCGTGTTCAGGACATCCCAAAACGTGTAGATCCGTCAAAAAACGGAGGTCGAAAATTTTCGCGAATCCAATACTTTCTCTATATTACATATAGAAGAAAGTAAAAATGGTTTAAGAAAGAGAGAAAAGATGAATTACAAAGTTGAAGGGCTTCGTCGATTTAGTATGAAAAGACAGTTTGTAGACATCGATACTTAAAATAGAACGCTTAAAACGTGCATATGTTTGAACGAAATTTCCTACACTATACACACTTGAACTACGTTGTACGCATTGTAACTCAGCAGCTGACATGTATGCTATATAAAGTTTAAAGTACGGTCACTGTAAGCCGTCACATTGATTAGCGAATAGTTGTTTTTAATCGACTTCAAAAGAAAGAAGTTCTTTATTCAAATCGGATGTTTCTGTTATTTTTGTTGCTGTTTGTTAGCTTGTAACTTTGTTACAGATGATCCAATTTTAATATTTTTTTACTTTCTTCTATATGTAATATAGAGAAAGTATTGGATTCGCGAAAATTTGCGACCTCCGTTTTTTTGACGGATCTACACGTTTTGGGATGTCATTGATAGTTTTTAAAAAATGTCTGTCTGTCTGTGGTTTCGTTTTTTCACCGTATCTCACGAACCAATGAACGAAATTCAACCAAACTTGGTATTTAGTTGGACCCTGGCGGGGCATTGTGCTGATTAGATTTGGGGATCAATAGCCCATCAGGTGACGCTGTGATCGCTATTTATGTAAATTTTTAACATGGCAGTATAGGACAAATTTTCGTATTTTTCACCGTATCTCACGAACCAATGAATGAAATTCAACCAAACTTGGTATATAGTTGGAACCTGACGGGCATGGTGCTGATTAGATTTTGGGATCAATCGTCCGGCAGGTGGCGCTGTGATCGCAAAATTTCCTATTTTTCACCGTATCTCACGAACCGATGAATGAAATTGAACCAACTTGGTGTATAGTTGGACCCTGACATGGAAAGTGTCTGATTAGATTTTGGGATCAATCGCCCAGCAGATGGCGCTGTGATCGCATTTATGTAAACTTTTAACATGGCAGTATAGGACAAAATTTCGTATAAATGTACATAATGAGCGTTATTTTAAACTTGTGATTGTAAAATTAATATGAATTTTGATAATAGTAGTAGTTAACTACGAAAAAAATTTTGTGCATGTGGGGGCACCGGTTCCCCCCCTGGGGGAAGTACACCCCCGGGGGTGAGAGTAAATTTTCAAGATGGGTATCTTTCGAAAGATCTCGTCAATACCTTTAAAACGAATGGTTGAACTATAAATCTGTGATAATTTAAAACAAAGTTATCGATTTTTTTTACTTTTAACAAAAAAAAAAAAAAAAAAAAAAAAAAATGAGAAAAAAAAAAAATCGTTTTTTTTTTTTTTTTTTTTTTTAAATATTGTTACTGATTGAATATGTATATAGGAAAATATAGAAGAAAGTCTTGTGGTAGCCACAACATACTAGTCTTCGTTGTAAAGATCTTTTTACTTTCTTCTATATGTAATATAGAGAAAGTATTGGATTCGCGAAAATTTTCGACCTCCGTTTTTTTGACGGATCTACACGTTTTGGGATGTCCTGAACACGAATTGATAATTTTTAAAAGATGTCTGTCTGTCTGTGGTTTCCTGTTTTCACCGTATGTCACGAATCAATGAATGAAATTCTACCAAACTTGGTATATAGTTGGACCCTGGCGGGGCATTGTGCTGATTAGGTTTGGGGATCAATCGCCCAGCAGGTGGTGCTGTGATCGCATTTTATGTAAACTTTTAACATGGCAGTATGTGACAAAATTTCGTATTTTTCACCGTATCTCACGAACCAACGAATGAAATTCAACCAAACTTAGTATATAGTTGGAACCTGACGGGGCATGGTGCTGATTAGATTTGGGGATCAATCGCTCAGCAGGTGGCGCTGTGATCGCAAAATTTCGTATTTTTCACCGTATCTCACGAACCAACGAATGAAATTCAACCAAACTTAGTATATAGTTGGAACCTTGACATGAAATGGTGCTGATTAGATTTTGGGATAAATCGCCCAGCAGGTGGCGCTGTGATCACATTTTATGTAAACTTTTAACATGGCAGTATAAAACAAAATTTCGTATAAATTTACTATCTACATAATGAGCGTTATTTTAAACTTGTGATTGTAAAATTAATATGAATTATTGATAATAGAAGTAGTTAACTAGGGAAAAAAATTGTGCATGTGGGGGCACCGGTTCCCCCCCTCCCCCCGGGAAGTAAATTTTCAAGATGGGTATCTTTCGAAAGGTCCCGTTGGTAATAGTAATAGTTAACTAGGAAAAAAAAATTGTGCATGTGGGGGCATCGGTTCCCCCCCCCCCCAACTGGGATGTAAGTACCCTCCGGGGGGGGGGCAAAGTTTCAAGATGGGTATCTTTCGAAAGGTCCCGTCAATACCTTTAAAACGAATGGTTGAACCATAAATCTGTGATAATTTATAACAAAGTTATCGATTTTTTTTTACTTTTAATGAAATATATATATATATATATATATATATTTTACGAAATTTAACCAAACTTGGTATTTAGTTGGTCCCCGACATAAACTGGTGCTGATTATATTTGGGGATCAATAGCTCGACAGGTGGCGCTGTGATCGCATTTTTTCTAAATTTTTAACATGGCAGTATAGTACAAAATTTCGTATAAATGTGCATAATAAGAGTTATTTTAAACTTGTGATTGTAAAATTAATATGAATTATTAATAATAGTAGTAGTTAACTAGGAAAAAAAATTTGTGCATGCAGGGCATCGGTCCCCCCCCCCCCCCCCCCGTTTTCACAATGGGTATCCTTCGGAAGATCTCGTTGATAATAGTAGTAGTTAACTAGGAAAAAAAAATTTTGCATGTGGGGGCATCGGTTCCCCTCACTGGGGGGGGGGGGGGGGGGGGGGGCGGGGCAAAGTTTCAAGATGGGTATCTTTCGAAAGGTCTCGTCAATACCTTTAAAAGGAATGGTGGAACCATAAATCTGTGATAATTTAAAACAAAGTTATTGATTTTTTTTTTACTTTTAACGAAATTTAACCAAACTTGGTACTTAGTTGGTCCCCGACATAAACTGGTGCTGATTACATTTGGGGAACAATAGCTCAACAGGTGGCGCTGTGATCGCATTTTTTCAAAATTTTTAACATGGCAGTATAGGACAAAATTTCGTATAAATGTACATAATGAGAGTTATTTTTAACTTGTGATTGTAAAATTAATATGAGTTATTGATAATAGTAATAGTTAACTATTACTATTATCAATAACTCATATTAATTTTACACTTCTTTGGAAATAACTTCTGTGCATGTGGGGGCATTGGGGGAAGTACCCCCCGGGGGTGAGAGTAAATTTTCAAGATGGGCATCTTTCGAAAGATCTCGTCAATACCTTTGAAACGAATGGTTGAACTATAAATCTGTGATAATTTAAAACAAAGTTATCGATTTTTTTTTTTTTTTTTTTTTTTTTTTACTTTTAACAACAAAAATTTTTTTTTCTAATATTGTTACTGATTAAATATGTATCACTTTTAACAAAAAAAAAAAAAAAAAAAAAAAAAAACTTAGAAAAAAGAAATCGTAATTTTTTTCTTTTTATATTGTTACTGATTGAATATGTATATAGGAAAATATAGAAGAAAGTCTTGTGGTGGCCACAACATACTAGTTTATAACTGTCTCTAGAGTGGATAATTTTTTAGATTTAGATGTAACGTGTTTTGTGAACATTGGGTGACTTGACTTCATATGTTTTTCAGTGACATAAACTTGAAATTGCCGTTCCCTTTTGAGCTGTGTCACTTTTGTTGCGGGTTGCGATAAGCGAAACTGTCATCGAATGTTCTACTGTATGCCATCTAACGTTCTACTGTTCTACTGTATGAATACATTTTGACTGAAAAGAAAAAAAAAAAAAAAGTTTAATAGAACCGACTCCAAAAAGCATCTATTATTCAAACAACTAAAAATAAAATGAAAATTGACATAAAAGGAAACTGATAATATATTTAATCTGTGGTATAAATTATGTAACCGCTTTTAGCTTGTTAATATAAGAGAGCAGCTGAAATTTTATTTCATGCACAGAAGGATAAAAAACAAGTCGTTGTCGAAGAAAAATGTTACAAAATTGATTAACATTTAAAAAATCTACATTTAAAGATGTCGTATATTTGGAACATTTGTTTGACTGTGATAATTTATTAGCGTTAGAATTCAGTACGATAAATTTACAAGAAGCTGTATTGATTGGAGAAGTAATTATTTAATTTGTTTGGATAGTAATTATATATGCAATTAAAATCATTACTTCTCTGTAATATATATATATATTCTGTAATTTAAAAAACAACATTTAGTATTGCTTTAAATATACTTTAAAATAAAATAAAATAAATATTTAGATAAACAATTAAAAAGATATTTCTTTATTTTTATTATATATGCAAAATCATTACTTCTCTGTAATATATATATATATATATATATATATATATATTCTGTAATTTAATAAACAACATTTAGTATTGCTTTAAATATACTTAAAATAAAATAAAATAAAATAAAATAAATATTTAGATAAATAATTAAAAAGATATTTCTTTATTTTTACTAGGGATGAAACGGATATCCGATAACTATCCGGTATCCGGCCTATCCGGCTGAGTTTTAAATATCCGGCGGGGTACCGGATATCAGCACACCGGATACGGATATCCGGCAATTTCAAGCCGGATATCCGACGGATATCCGAAGGAGAAAATTCAAACTTAAACTCCCATCAGATGAAAATTTTGCGACAATTTAAAATTTTTTTTAGATCATTTGCAGCTTGTAAAGGATTTTTTTTTTTTTTTTTTTTTTTTTTTTAAGTTGGCTTCTGCGAAATTCGATTTTGGACTCATTAGCAAACAAATACAGCCAAAAGTAGCTTCAGGTCTAAGAAATAGAGAAGCCCTATTTTAATTTTGTACAGAGTTAGCTAGGTTTTTTTTTTTTTCCAGAGTGATCTATAACATTCCCCCTAATCTTCCCCCTAATCTTCCCAATAACAATAAAAAGATCTGTTCATTGTTGTTCCTGAACAAATTATATTTATTCTCTGCAGTTGCAGTGTATATATAACTCTGTTTTCATGTCTTTATGTTGTTAGATTGTTTAGTAATATTGTTAGTCTTGGATGCTAAAGTTATTAGATTGTTTCGAGAATGAGTCAAATAATGTGCATTTATTGACTAGAACCTGTTTATTTACAATCCAGTTTTCCATACATAATAAAGTTGTTGTTTTTGTGACCATATATTTATACTAGCAGAAACCTGGCATTACTTGCACCTTCTATCTATTCGATTTGGAGTTTTTAAAAACCCTCCAATTTATATAAATTTGCATTTTTAATGGAATATCTTACTAAAGCACCTGAATTTAGAATTCCTTGTTGCGTTGCATAGATATATCGCAAAAAATTTAAATTACTTCAAATAAAAGTACATATTTAAATTTTCAGAATGTCTGCACTTTCATATTGTTCATAAGAAAAAAAAAATGAGTTATTTAAAGTTTTTGATTTTGTGCTGCAGAAAAACTTCACTTACTTAAGAATTTTAATAACTAATGTAAAATTTTCTTTCTTATCTGTACAGAATATAAAAATATAAGTTAAAAGTATACATTTTGAATTATTACTTTCTTCTATATTAAATAGAAGAAAGTATTGGATTCGTGAAAATTTTCAGCTTCTAGTTTTCGGTGGATTTAAGCATTTTGAGGGAACTAAAACACAATTTGACCATTTTTGGAAAATGTCTATCTGACAAAAATTTTGTGCAGTTCAAGAGTTAATGCACGGAATTTCATATAAATTTATACATAGTTGCATCTTATCAAAAAAAAAAAAAAAAAAGTGCCCATCAACTTTTGGTGCAAATCATTCAACAGATGGCGCTGCTATACTGTGATTTCTCCCATTTAAAGGAAGACTATATCTCAGCTTATGCTGTGTATAATTAAAAAAATAAACTAAGTGTGTCCAGGGAGGGCTATTATGAAACATGTTCATTCAATTTCTGTGCATAACGACCAATAGGTGATGCTGCTATGCTGCAATTTCCCCGTGAATGGGGAAGTTATATCTCAGATTCATTCGTGAATAATTGCTAAAAATTTAGTATGGGAAAGGGTCATTTATATAAAACATCATGTTGATTCAATTTTGGTGCATATTGGTCGATAGGTGGCTATATTATGTTGCAATTTACTCTGTGAATAGGAAGGCTAAATCTCAACATCTATAAAATTTAAGAGATAAACAAGATAAAATTAATATGAGAATAAAAGTTGGCTTAATTTGGGTGTATATCGACCAACAGGTGGTGCAGCTGTTCCGCACCTTCTGTGATTCTCCACATGGCTACATCACTGATCTCTATAGGGTTACTGGATTGACGATTGCTCCGTTTCGCCAATAGACCAGGTGAAGGCCTGCCCACGCCCCTACTACACCCGAGGAAGCAATTCTAAGCGCTTTCTCAATGGGAATTTCTATAATGATATGACTTTATTTTCTTACTTTTTGCGGTTTATTTCTTTTATTTTTCATAGAGCAACAAATTTTCACAGATAGATGTAAAAGTAGATTGATTATTCTTGAAATTTTTTAGAGCATTAATATAATTAGAAGGCAAAATATATTGTTAATATTTAATATATCATGACAAGAACACCGGGAAGGAATTGCACCTCCTTAACTTAAAAAAATAAATAAATAATAAAACGGAAAATTTATGTAAAAAGTTTGAAATACATAATGGAAAGTACTATTTTATTAATTTTATATTTTTATAAAATTAGAAGCTATTAAACAGTGTAATATATTGTCTATCTTATTTCAGGAATTACTTGTAAGCAGTTTCTAAATCAACTATAGTTAATTGTATTGCATTATGTTATTACAGGAGAATGCTTTACTTTCTGTTGAAAGCAGGGGGTGAAAAAAAAAAAAAAAAAAAAAGACTTATTACGTTCATCGTTGTTTTCATTGAATTTCATTAATTTTAATAATGCTAGTTTTTTTTTTTCTTTTTCTTAAGGGTAAGTTAATTACAGCTTTCCTTAGTTAAATTTCCAATTAATATAGCTTTCTAGTTAAAAATAATCTGGTGTGTCACTCACACGACTTTCTCTTACCCTGAAATTTAATACTATAAATACAGATTGGAGATTAGGAGGTAAGATAACGGGAACTGTTATGTATACCTATGTTAAACAATTCAAATTAGGCTTCGGGAGACTTTTATATGATAATTAGTTCTGTGTGAGGGGGGCAACCGCCCCCCTCAACCCCCCGTTTCATTAATGCACCTACATTTATATAGAATTTAATTCGGTTATTAAAAAATAATTCTGTTTTTAAAAAATAATTTATTTAAATTATTATTTAAAAAAGTTATCTTTTGTGATAATGCAGACGATTTCCATATTAGAGAAGTAGTATAACACCAAATATCCAAAAAAAAGTCCATTTTATTCTCAATATTTAAAAAAAAAAAAAAAAAAAAAAAAATCTTTTTTTTTTTGTTAAAAGTAAATAAAATCGATAACTTTGTTTTAAATCATCGCAGATCAATGGTTCAACCATTCGTTTTAAAGGTATTGGCGAGCTCTTTTGTAAGACACCCATCATGAAAATTTACTCCCCTCGAGGGGGACTTCCCCCCCCCCCCCAGGGGGGGAGGCAATGCTCCTACATATACAAAATGTCTATCTCTATTACAAAAAATATATATTCGTTTCATTTGGTTTAGTGCAGTCTATAGACGTTAAACTCTACTTACCTTCAATTTCCCCCCATAGACGTAATTTATTAGAATTCTCTTGATTGTCTCTGTTCAAGAACCATTTGCTTGATCTTAACGAAAAGCTTACTGTAGCATCCCTATATGATACACATTTAGAATACCAAGTTTGGAATATCTGCTACTATTTGTTCTTGAGATATGCTGATAACAGACAGACACACACACACAGACCAACCGCTAAAAACATGATTTTCGTATTCAAGAGACCTCAAAACGTGTAAATATGACAAAGTCTCGCTTTCGAAAATTTGATCCAAAAACAATACTTTCTCTACCTTATGGGTAAGAGAAAGTAATAGATAAATGATTTTTTTTTTTCTTTAAGGGTAATTTAATTAAAGCTTTCCTTATTTGAATTTCCAGTTAATTTAGCTTTCTACTTTAAAATAGATAAACGATGCTTTTTTTTTTGGTTACAATACAGAAATGCTGAAGGAATATTTCATGCATTCATTATTTAAAAAAAAAAAAAAAAAAGAGTGAATCTTAGAGTATTATGTTTAAGCAAAGAATATCAAGTTCCTCCCCCCCCCCCCTCCCCCCATTTGCCAGCTGTAGTCCCAGAAAACACGTTAGCTATTCAAAAAATTTATTCTTTGACTACTAAATTGCATTTACTGCCGC
Organism: Salticus scenicus; assembly: GCA_963930645.1. Taxonomy (NCBI): domain Eukaryota; kingdom Metazoa; phylum Arthropoda; class Arachnida; order Araneae; family Salticidae; genus Salticus; species Salticus scenicus. The sequence goes on from OZ005650.1 coordinate 43,399,101, forward strand.
AAAATATTGTTGTATTTTTTATCACCTGAAAATTTATGCAATATATTTAAGTGTATAATATGCACTTAAGTATACAGGGTATTTCAATTTGTTTGAATAATTCAATATCCCACACTGTATAAGATTTCTACACAAATCTGGAAAAAAAAAAATTCCTTCCCCTGAATTTTCCCTGTCTCTTTTTAGAGAAAGAAATAGATGACATGCAGTTTTAGACCCTAAGAAGTTCAGAAGTTAATTAAACATATCTAAGGCATATTAATTTTATTAACTTACCAAAAATCATATAATTGCAAAAATAATAACTTTGCAAAAATCATATAATTGATTTTTGTTCTTAATTATAAAACACTGAAAAAAAAAAAAAAAAAAAAAAAAATCTCTAAACTGTATAACTAGATAGTTCAAAATTAAAATTTGGAAATAAAATTACTACTAATAATTCTTCATAATAATTATGTTTTACGAAAAAATATTAAGTCCCCCCTCCCTCAAAAATAAAATTAATAGTATGTATAAATAACGTCATAATTTCACATATTTTTAATTTATTCTTGTATAGTTTTTTTATTCAAGAAGAATAAAATGTATTTATTTTAAATATTCGAATAAATGTTTTTATTTTCAATAAATGTTTGAAGTCGGAACAAAATCTGAAAAATATATTTGAAACAATATAAAAATCAACATTAGCATAAGCGAAAACAACACAGAGTAAATCAAAATTCAAAATAATGAATGAGGATATAATTTCGCCAACTGAGTTAAAACAGAGTAAAAACAACATAAAAAGAAGCGATATAGTCGCCAATCTGGACCAAACTACACCCCAAGGTTCTTCTATTATAAGGTTGGGCCATTTGAAGAGTAGCCAATCAGAAGCAAGCAGAAGTGAAACGTCACAAGGCGGAATACAGAAACAAACTACGATGCAAATATACAGCTGTTACTAGCCCTATTACTTACTAAAAAATATATCTTATAATCTGATATAAATATTACCCAAAAACGAAAATCATGTATGGTATTACATGAAATAAAAGTACATTCGTTAAAATATTTATTTTAAATACGTATAAGTTCATAAAAAATTATAAAGCTTTCGCGTTTTCGGCAACATTGCTATGCATTTGTTTACATTTATAATACTTAAATAAAACGATGAATTTCAATTATATTAAAATGAAATGAAATAAAAATGCAGTTATTTAATTGTTGTGCTCAAAAGAAAGCACATATATTTTTTAAAAGAATGTAAAATATATACATTTTACTATATGATCGCGATATGTTTGTTTACATTTCAGATATTTCAGTAAAATTATGAATTTTAATTTTATGAGTAAAAATAAAATATAAGTACATTTTTTAAAATATTTGTTCAAAATAAAACACTTATATTTTTCAATTTAAAAAGAAATACACAATATATGAAGTTATTTGTAATATTGATATGTTTGTTTACCTTTTAAATACTTCAATATTGTCATGAATTACTTCAGTAAGACGATGAATTTAAATTACATCAAAATGAAATAAAAATGCAGTTATTTAAATGTTTCGCTCAAAAGAAAGCGCACGTATTTGTTTAAAAAAATCTAAAATATATAAATTTTGCTGTACTAGTGTGATTTGTTTGTTTACATTTCAGATATTTCAGTAAAATTGTGGATTTTAATTTTATGAGTAAAAATGAAATAAAAATACATTCTTTAAAATAGTTTGTTCAAAATAAAACACTTTATAATTTTCAATTTAAAAAGAAATACATAATATATTCAGTTATCTGTAATATTATGATATGTTTGTTTACCTTTTAAATACTTCAATATTATGAATTTTAATATTAAAAGTAAACTAAATATTGGAAATAGGAGAAATTAATATTTATGTCAGACTTTAAACTCATATTAAATTTACTATTTCCCCATTTAAAAAAAGTTTCAGCATAACAATATATTTCAAAACAATTATTAGTATCAGTTTACAAATAAAATAGGTTCCTTAATAACAGAAATTAGAAGGGTACTAAAATCACTTACTGAATTTTTGGTTGTTGAACTCCAAGTGTATTTTAATTATATTACAATTATTATTTCGTCCCATGTAACATGCTGAGTGATTGGTAATTGATCAGCACAAATTAATAATTGATTTATCTTCTAATACAGCTAAATTTTCGCAATCCACTAATCAACAAATCAGTTGTGACAGTGTTTGTTTACATTGCAATTGATATGTGGACTTCAGAGAATTGTGGATTTTTGAGAGATGATTATACTTCACTTTGCATGAAAGAAGAAATGTATGAAATTTTGTACTGCAGCAATCAATAATATGCATGTATGTATCATATGTATTTATGTAATCAGTAATATGCTTAATGTACATGAAAAAAAAAAAGATCTTCGGATACAGCTAACTTGTCTTGCATGAAAATCTGTACTGTAGCGGAAAGTAATATGAATATACAAAAAAGTCTGATATGAGAATGGACTCATGATCACTTTTTTCATTCTTGCACCGAAAAGGAGGGAAGGGCAGTTGATAAAACACAATCCAGAAAAAAAAAAAAAATGATACGTGGTGGTGGGTCTAACATTATGATAGCACAGTTTAAAAACAAAGCAAAATGATTTTGCGCTTTCATGTTTAAGCTACAAATGAAAATTTATAGTAGTACTGAAAATTATTTCAACTGAATTATTCATTTGAGTATTCACTTGCTGTATAAATACAAATTTTTCGCATATTTTTGAGTAAAATTTGATAGCATATCAAATATGAAAGAAACGCCTCTAGAAAAGAAACGCCTCTCTCTCATTGAAATCCGAGACAGACAGTTGGATGATGTTCCTTGTAAGTAAAAGAAATCACTGGTATCCAAAGAATTAATTAACTTTCGAAAAAGCTAAAATAGTGCTTGCCTATTTTCGCTAAAATGCTAAAGTAATTTTTTTGCCAGGTTAAACCCTGTCAGTAAATATACTCCAAATTAATAAATACGAAACTTTGAATAAACACCATAAAATGCAAGAACTTGCAACATTTGTTTCAGGTTAAAAGAAAACACAACACTTCATCAAGGCGAATAAAGTAGGCAAGAGTGCTGCCGAAGGGTCATGTTTTCTTTTCACCTGAAACAATTATTGTGAACTCTTGCATTTTATGGTGTTTATTCAAAGTTTTGTACTTATTACTTTTAAACCTCAGTTCTGTGGTGTTTATTTATTTATTTTTTTAATATATATATATATATATAATACTCCAAAATGTTTAAGCAATGATCAACATTTTTTTACAAAAGAAAAATTATATTCATTGTTTAAATATGGGGTATGACAGAAATAGTTTCAAAACATTTTGCTCATGTTGGCTTGTTGGTATTTTTAAAACTATTTTCATTGGAAAACATGTGCTACTACTGACACTTTTAACATGTTATTACAAAAGTTACATTGAAATGTGTTACTACATAAAAACAATTTCATAAAATTTTCAATTATCCAGATACTTTATACAGAGGATTAAAGAAAGAAAAAATTAAAATAAAAAAAAGTACTAAGATTTTTTTTTTTTTTTACACACAAGTTTATTTCATTTTAATTTTAAACTGCAGAAATATTTTTGTGTGTACTCATTTTTATCCACTACATAACTTAATGAGATACCACAATTTGTTTCATGTTTTATAAAGATAATAAATTTTAACAAAATATTAATTATGTTCCTATTTGAATTTTAAAAAAAGGTCACTTTAAACAGCAGACAACAGGCATTGGCTACTGCCTGCTTTCAAAAGAGTATACTTGAAAATCGAAGGGAAGTAGCATAAACATTTAACAAACATACTTAATACATGATTATTGCTAATTTAATATCCCTTTGATTTATTACTTCTGATCTGGAAAATGTATGATGTAATATACACGATGATATTACTTACATGATTTGATTTTATGAGCAATCTATGTATTGCTATTATACATCACAGTTTTTCAGCAATGTTCTATCACTTTCAATAATGTATTCTTTAAAAAATATATGTGCTCTAATGCGGAGCATGTCAAAGAAGCAACAAAAGACGTAGATTAAGATTATCACACGGTACATTTAAACAAATTCGATTAAAAGAAAAAATAAATAAATAAATAATAAAAAAAGCAATTTAAACACAGTTATTTCAAATGTAAACAAGATTTGATCGATCCGCTTTATGACGTAGTGCGCGAGAAATCTCAAATAGCTAAAAATTCGCGCATCTATGAAATGGCACCCCCCTGCTACACCCTAAAATTCCTCCTTGTAGGCTTCACTTCGGCAGCACGGGATCCGTCATCCAGATTACTATAGAGATCAGTGGGCTACATCTCAAAATTTCTTGATTAAAATTGCACTAAACTTAATATCTAAAATCTTTATTGTAAGCAACTATGATTATGTTTCTTCTGCATGTTAAACAGCATGTAGTGTTGTTATATAGAGAGATATAGAAGAAAGTTTTGTGATGGCCATACATAACATACTAGTTTGAAGCTTTTAATTATTTTGTTTTCTTCTTTCTTTTTACTTTCTTCTATATGTAATATAGAGAAAGTATTGGATTCGTGAAAATTTTCGAAGTCCATTTTTTGATGGATTTACATGTTTTGGGATATGGAGAACACGAATTAATAGTTTTTAAAAAATGTCTGTCTGTCTGTCTGTCTGTCTGTCTGTCTGTCTGTCTGTCTGTCTGTCTGTCTGTCTGTCTGTCTGTCTGTCTGTCTGTCTGTCTGTCTGTCTGTATCATTTTTTTGTGGACGCTGTATCTCACGAACCAATGAATGAAACTTAACCAAACTTGGTATTTAGTTGCACCCTGACATAAACTGGTGCTGATTAGATTTTGGGATCAATCGCTCAATAGGTGGCGTTGTGATCGCATTTTATGCAAATTTTTAACATGGCAGCATAGGACAAAATTCCGTATAAATGGGCATAAAGAGAGTTATTTTACACTTGTGATTGTAAAATTAATAGGATTTATTGATAATAGTAGTAGTTAGCTAGGAAAAAAATTTTGTGCATGGGGGGGCATCGGTTCCCCCCCTGGGGGGGAAAATCCCCCCCCGGGGAAGTAAATTTTCAAGATGGGTATCTTTCGAAAGGTCTCGTTGATAATAGTAATAGTTAACTTGGAAAAAATTTTTGTGCATGTGGGGGCATCGGTTGCCCCCCCACCGGGGGGGGAAGTTCCCACCCGGGGGGGCAAAATTTCAAGATGGGTGTCTTTCGAAAGATCTCGTCAATACCTTTAAAACGAATGGTTGAACGATAAATCTGTGATAATTTAAACCAAAGTTATCGATTTTTTTTACTTTTAACAAAAAAAAACTTAGAAAAATATCGCAATTTTTTTTTTTTTTTTTTTTTAACGAAATTTAACCAAACTTGGTATTTAGTTGGTCCTCGACATAAACTGGTGCTGACTATGTTTGGGGATCAATAGCTCAACAGGTGGCGCTGTGATAGCATTTTATCTAAATTTTTAACATGGCAGCATAGGACAAAAATTCGTATAAATGTGCGTAATTAGAGTTGTTTTAAACTTGTGATTGTAAAATTAATATGAATTATTGATAATAGTAGTATGTAGCTATGAAAAAAATTTTATGGATAGGGGGGCATCGCTTCCCCCCCTGGGGGGGAATTACCCCCCCGGGGGGGATAAATTTTCAAGATGGGTATCTTTCGAAAGGTCTCGTCAATACCTTTAAAACGAATGGTTGAACTATAAATCTGTGATAATTTAAAACAAAGTTATCGATTTTTTTCACTTTTAACAAAAAAAAAAAAAAAAAAAAACTTAGAGAAAAAAAAAAAAGAAACGTACTTTTTTTTTTTTTTTTTTAATATTGTTACTGATTGAATATGTATAGGTAAATATAGAAGAAAGTCTTGTGGTGGCCACAACATACTAGTTTAATATTGTTACTGATTGAATATGTATAGGAAAATATAGAAGAAAGTCTTGTGGTGGCCACAACATACTAGTTTGTTTTCTTATAAATGTCTCAAAAGAAAGTATTGGATTCATAAAAATTTTAAACTTCTGGTTTTTGATGGATTTACACATTTTAAGAAGTCCAGAACCTGGTTTGACCAATTTTTAAAAAATGTCTGTGTGTGTGTGACAAAAATTCTGTTCAACTGTCCCTCCGGAACTACTGCGTATTATAATTACATATAAATTTATGTGTAGTTGCACCATGACATAAAACAGTGCCTATCAACTTTTGGTGCAAATGGCTCAACAGGTGGTGCTGCCATACTGCGATTTCTGCAACTTAGAGCAAGGCTATATCTTAGAAACTACTGCACAGAATTTCATATAAATATATATGTACATGTAACTTGGCATATATTAGTGCCTATCAAATTTTGGTGCCAATCGCTCTACAGGTGGTGCTGTTATACAGTGCTTTCTGCAATTTAGGGAAGGCTATATTTTAGGTTCTATTTCATGTAACTACACAAAACTTCCATGTTGGAAAGGCATTATGAGAAATTATGCTGGTTCAGTTAGGGTGCATGTTGGCCAGTAGGTGGCTCTGCAATACAGAAATTTCCCCCCAAAAGGAGAAGGCTATATCTCTTATTCTATTGTGTATAATTGCATAGAACTTGGTATGTGAGAGAACCAGCCATTGTGAAACACTATTGCGATTTATTTTAGGTGTATATTGGCCAACAGGTGGCAATGCTGCACTACAATTTACCCAATGCATAGGCTAAGTTAATCCCAACTTCTATGACATATGTGCATGAAACTTGATATATAAGACAACCATTATGAAAGCAAATGGTGACCTTATTTATGTGTATATCAGCCGACAGGTGGAGCTTCTATTATGATTTTTCACAAGCGTATATCTCAGCATCTGTTGATTAAAATTGCATAAACTCCTTTTGTAAAATATTTATTGTGAGAAGCTATGGTTAAACTTTTATACGATTTAAACCGTAAGTGGCGCTGTTATATAGAATTACGTAGAAGAAAGTTTTGTGATGGCCACAACATATTAGTTTTCATGTGAAAATAACCCTTCAACTGTGTTTATATTGATAAAATATTTTATTTCATTTTTTTAATAATAGTATTGTAAAAAATATGTAAATAATAAGTTTTAGTTTTATAATTCTGAACAAAACCTATCTTTTTGTGATAGTGCTTTTCACCAATAATTGCAAGTGTAGGAATGAGTATGTTAGGCTTAAAATTTTATTCTTCATGGTAATATTGCACAAATAAATAGAATATTAAATAAATATGTTTAAATAAATTATATTTAAAATGTTTTTAAAAGAATAGTATATGAAATATGTTTATATTTTATTGTTTTAAAATAAAGAAAAAGAAAAGAAATATACAACACAACATAAAACAAAACTAATGCCGGATATCCGACGGATATCCGGTCCGGATATCCGTATCCGGTAGGCAGAAGAGCTCCGGATATCCGATATCCGGTATCCGGCAGAATCACTATCCGTTTCATCCCTAATTTTTACCTTATTTTATAGTTAAAAACAAAGCTAAAATTTATTTTTTAAGTTATAGAAATTTATTGTCTTTTTAAAGAAACTAAAAATAAAAAATTTAGATTAAATAAATAATGAAAGAGAAAAGGAAAGGGAAAAAAAAAAAAAAAAAAATCCCGTAGGTAACATTGAAACCAGGTCGTTTGCATGACAGCCGCTTGCTCTACCATGCACCCCACTGGAGCATTGACTCGTTTACAAAATAACTTGTACTTAAAGATTACTGAAACTTTAAAGGCATTTTTCTCGAAATTGTGTGGCTAGTGCGCGCTACTGCTCTAATGTATAATGCATATTAATATGCTGTTACCTTCATAATATAGTACTACAATTCTGTGCAATTTCGGCCTGGTCTGAATTTTCCATGTCGTGACTTCTCCTTTTAAGATATTTCTAAAGTAACTCAACCATTTGATTTTGGATATTGTAATTCGAAGAAAGAGAGAGAGATAAACTAAGTGACGAACGGGTCGAAAAGATATCAGCATACAATCTGTTAGACATGTTTTCTTATATATCATCAATCAATTATAATCAAGATATATTTGTCTTATCTCGCTCAGCATCCGTGGAATGTATTTGTCCAAATATGCAAAAGTAGTAAACTTAAAAGTTTCTGAAACGATTTATATTGTTTAAAATGTATTAAAGAATAATTTAAATTATTGCAATAAAATGAAATAAGTTGTTTCTTTTAGGTTCTGGAGCCCCCACCCATGGCTCAAAATGAAGGGGCCAAAAATTGTTGGTCCCAGCCTCGGCGGTCAATACCTGCCAAGGTAAGAACAGATTGATTTTGTTTAAAAATGAATATTATAAAATATGCTTGATTTGGGTGTTATATCAATAGTAAAGTTCGACCCTGTATGTAGGTCAAATCTCCATAACAAGACTTGGCACCTCTGGAAGTTTAATATAAAAGCTTATATTTCCATTTAATACTTATAAATTAAAATGTATTACCAAAAACTAAATTCGAAAACTGGCGTACACTCAATAGAAAGATATTAAAACTTCTTCACACACCATAAATTTTAAGTCAAATTTTAAGACTTAAAATTTATGGTGTGTGAAGAAGTTTTAATATCTTTCTAAAGTGTATTACGTTTGTTTAGTAAAATGTATATTCGGGTAACGATTCTTAACGATATCGTATTTTTGGACCGAATATAATACTTCCATTACCTACGGTAGTCGGGTAATGAAAGTAAAAAAAAAAAAAATGGAGAAGGATTTTGAAATTTATTAATTAGTATTCGGAAAACAAAAAGAGCATGTCTGTGCAAAAATTTGAAAAAATAAAACATGATTTTTGTTATGTTTTTATTTTTAATATTTTTTTCTTTTAAAGATGCTGCAAAATCTATCCTTAATTCTTTTAAGTAGGTTTTACTAAACATTAAAAAAGAAAAAGAAAGAAAAAAAAAGTCTTTTCTCAAATATCTGTAGAAGTTTTGGCATTTTGAAGATCATGAATTCATGAAAAAAACATCATAAAACATCATAACATTCATAAAATGCACAGTTTAAATATTTTAAATCTGTAAAAAGTACACCGAAAACCATACGAATTGCAGCCGTAATATATATTTTATTGAAGAAACCTAATTTGTAGTTAAATTTAGAAATATAAAATCAAAATATAAGATTAACCGTCATCGATGCCAAGTGTCCTTAATATTGCATTAAACATTATAAGCGCCCTAATCAGGGTTGGCAAAAACCAGGCTAGGACGCTTGTGGGGGGGGGGGAGTGTTTTTTTTCCTAGTCTTTTGAATAAAACCCCAAAAAAAAACTGTTTTATTTGGGATTTTTCGAGAAAAGGGTGTCCCCCCCCCCCCCCCAAGAAAATGTAGGGGTTTTTCGGGTATTTCACGAAAGAATATTGTTTTTTTTTTAAGTAATAAATGCGAATAGCTAAAACAAATTTAAAAATTATTATTGTTTATTTATTTTTATTATTTATTTATTATTATTATTTATTTATTTATTTTATTTTTTTTCTGACGATATGTTTATGTATTTTTTGGATTAATTTAAATTTTAGGAGATATTAAAAAAAAAAAAAAAAAAAAATTCTTTGTTGATGGTTAAAAATTTAAATCAGTTTTAAAATAGTATACCTTATGTTATTCTTATGATGACCTTTGTTAACCAAAATTCATGACATGCAGTTGACACAAAAAATATTCCTGAACTGATTACAAGCTTTTTTAAAGAGAAAAGCACGAACAAATTAAATTCAAGAATAGTTTTTCTCTAAATTTGTTTCGTGCTCATGTTCTATTATTCTTTTATTCAGGACTGATCGTGGCCCTATATTTAAAATTCTGAAATTACAAAAAGAATAAAGGCCAGTTACGATTTTACAATTGTAACCAATAAAATACAGTGAAACTTGAATAATTCGAACTTGTTTAATTCAAATTCTGGATAATTCGAACTTTTCACTCGGTCCCTTGAATTTTGTATTAAAATAGTGTTAAAAAGTTGTGGATAATTCGAATTCTATTTTGGATAATTCGAATTTTTCATACGATTACCTTTAAAATTACCTTACCCCTTAAGTTGTGCGTGCGCAGCGCGCACGGGACTGCGCTGCGGAAGGCAGTGGGGACCCGGTCCGAATTTTTACCTGATGAGAAATGATTTTTTAAATTTTCTTAGGAATAAAATTTTGACTTAAGTAGGAATATGTGCGCGCAGCGCACGTATACCTCCACACGTGCGCGCGCAGGGCGCATAGGTCTGCGCTGCCGGAGGCAGTGGGGGCCCGATGGGAGTTTTACCCGATCCGTTTTTTTTTTTTTTTTTTTGTAGGAGCCACGAAGGGTGAGGGAAGGAATACGCGCGCGCAGCGCGTGTATCCCTTAAGTTGTGCGCGCAGCGCGCACGGGACTGCGCTGCCGAAGGCAGTGGGGACCCGGGCCGACTTTTTACCCAATGAGAAATGATTTTTTTTTTCTTCTTTTCTTAACACTAAAAGTTACTGTTAGTGATTCATTAATTTTAGTGATTCATTTGAAAATACTGACCCGCTAGCGAGCGAAGCTCGCTAGTATTACTATAAAATTTGTTCCCGAGATTTTTCTCAGCTAGTATATTTTAACAGTCTTTCAAAAGAAGGATAAGGAAATACAAGAGAAACCCCTAACTAGTGCATCAGAAGATATGGTGCATATACATGAACTTCGAGGGGTTTTTTTAATTGTAAGTCATAACTAATGAAGAAGATTCTATTTTTGTATCAAGTCATATGCTATGACACAAAGATTGTACTTAAAGAAGAAATAAAAAATATCTGACTATTTTTAAAAAAAGTGTTGAATAATTAAGCTCGTAAAAAATATTCATTTAATAGGAGAGGGATGTAGCAGTATTCTTAGATATAAAGTTTGTGTGTTAAATCTTTGATCTTAGAGTTTTAATTTTCTAATTTATCTCTTTTTTTTTTTTTTTTTTTTTTTTTTTGACAAGATAGTATATGCAATTCGAATTTTTGGATATTTCGAATTTTTTTCTGGTCCCTTCAACTTCGAATTACCCAAGTTCTACTGTATATGTAAAGTTTTGTAATTTTTTAAAAAATACCACTTAATACAAAAGATATTCCTAAAATTTCATTATGCAGTTTCTTAACAATTTCCAAAAAGTTGAAAGAAAAGTTCTTAAAGTATATTAACACTTTGAGCGCCACACGAATTCTTAAGGAAATCCCGGCAGGCCACGCAAGCACGTTATGTTTTATCGTTTTATCGTGTTTCAATAAATTCCATTAAAACTCCTTAAGGGATAGTAAATTTTAAATAAATTTTCAGTAATTACTTAAAACAATGTAATTTTTTTAGTTTTATATCATATTTTACACTGTCAGACACCGATGGTTGACGAGGCTTTATATCATATTTTCCACTGTCAGCCACCGGTGGTTGACGCGGCCTAAATGGAAGGTTCAGTGTCAGCCGCCGATGGCTGACATGCCATTCGACGTGTTAAAAGAAAATTTCTGAAATCCAATGAACAATTTTCATTTTTTACTTATAATTATTTATAGATATTCAACCTTTCTATATACAAATCTTCAAATAAAAAGTTCTATTAAAGTAAAAGCAAATTTGACTTTTGATATAAAAATTTTGAATTATTTCCTGACCAATTTTAACCCTTTGCGCTCGGCATATTTTCCGTAAGACACGTCTTTTGCCATTCCTTTGAAACATCTCACGTATAGTTTCCAACTTACTACCTTTTGGCTACCGAAAAATTGTAATAATTTGTTTTATTTTATACTTCATCATTAAATAAAATAAATCTTTCTGTTAAAATTTTCCGTTAGCCGAAAGGTAGCCTATAGTTACACGTTTTAGAAAAATAACATTTCATTTGCAGAGGAACACCTTAAGGCGTGGCTCGATTTTTTAATGTCCCCTCAGAAGGTACAGGGTACATGACACTTTGGTCCCGTGGAAATTTTGGTCCCGCCGTTTTGGTCCTGCCGTTTTGGTCCCGCCATTTTGGTCCCGATATCAGGAATAATCAAAGTATTACAGAAAAAAAGCGAAATTCTTCTTCATATTTCGAATTTTTATCATTTGACTTGGAAACATGGGGGTAGGAAAATTATTATTATTATTGTTATTATTATTTTGCAACAGAAAGTTGTAGTAACAAATAAAACTGAAAAAACTGTCTAAAATTTTGAGATTTAGATTTTTTCTTTGTACGATAGAGGAAAAAGGACAGCAAATACTCATACATGAGGGAACTTCGGACAAAAGAGAACTTAGACGAATATTTTCAATTGGAGAGTTGAATATCTACAACCTTTGTTGAAAATGATGTAACTATAGGACACATGGAACAGAAAATTTAGTATTTCGGATCGAATTTTGAATCATAAAGGTATTAGTTATCAGCGCAGAACGAAGCATTGTTAATTTATCTAAGTCTGCAAAATTTTAGTTTAAATAAAATACAAGGTTTTTAATATAAAACACTGTAATGCGGCTCTTAATTATCATATTCATATTTAGAGTGCTCGACTACAAAATTTGTAGGAAATCAATGCTTTATCGAAGCATCTCCTAAATGTTAGAGTTTAATAGTAAAAGAAGATGCGAGGAACCTAAATAATGATCTCAGGAATAATTTGTACAGATCTGCTAAACTTAAGTCATTTTCTTCTCTGTCAATCCGGATATATTTGTCAAACACAGGAAATAGTTATACATATCACATAGAATTGGAAAAGCATTTTTATTCCATTATAACCCCTTACAATATTGTTTAAGAAAATGTCCATTAAAAACCCCTCCCATCCCCCTTTATTTTTTTCAAATGCGCTGAAACAAAACAGTGAAATGCCTTTTTATTGTCTGTGGGAGAAACAGGTGCGAAACGAATCTCAATGTGCTACAGAGATTTCAATGCGGGCATTGCTTTTAGTCATAGAGACATATCAGACAGATTTTTTTTTTTTTTTTTTTTTTTTTAAACATAATATTAAACTAAAAAGATAAAAAATTGTACATCAACATTTTCTGAACATTTATGCTTGCAATGCATACATTTTTTCATTTTTAAAATAAAACCATTGTAATTGAAATAAAACTAATTTACACATACATACACGGTTAACGTAATTAAGTATCACGGACAAACAAACATGCATTTTATTATTATTATTATCAATATAACACAGATTTTGAAATAAATTCCTCTTAGATTAATGATAAAAATTAAATCACAATCAAATCGAATGAAACGTATCTCTCTCTCTCTCTCTCTCTCTCACACACACACACACACACATACATATATTTATGAATAAATTCATATATAAATTCAAGAACTTCATAAATGATCCCAAGCTTATGCTTATGAAGAAGAGTCTATGATGGGAGCAGGTCAATAATTAATTATTTGAAAGAAATAGCATTCTGCCACTGAAAGGAAATTATATTTAATATCGTAAGGTTTTCTTTCTTTCTCTTTCCTTTCTTTAAACAATTTTTTTCTGTATTTTATTATTTTTAAAATAATTGAAACTTTATCTACTGTTGTTATTGTTAACAATACTTTTAAAATCACAAAATGTTGTCACTGATAGTAAATTAAAATTAAAATTGCAATTGAAGTAAGTTAAATTGAAATCAAATGAAAAAAAATATCAATTAAAAAAAAGTGCAATTGCATAAAATAAATAAATAAAATGTTCGTAAAAAAATTAGTACAAAATTCTCCGAATCTCAATAGTTAGGCAGCAATCGTAATATCGAAAATTTATATATTTGTGTGTAAGATATTCCTTAATTAAAGATATTCTAAGAGCACTTCAATTTTTCCGTATCAATAAATATGTTATCATATTAAAAAACTGATACATATTTAAAAATTTGCAAAAAATTGGTGGGACCAAAATGGCCAGGGACCAAAATTTCCTCGAGACCAAAACGGCAGGACCAAAATGGCGGGACCAAAGTGTCCTGCTTCGGAAGGTACATACGAGCGATAAGGGTTAAATAATAAGCAATTTATGTGTTAATTCGTGTGTGAAAAAGATCATTTTTACTTTCCCATCGTACTATAGGTATGGGAAACTTTGATATTCATGAAAATTTGCAACCTTCATCTTTTGACATTTTTACAAATTTTAAAATATGAGAAATCATAAAATCACGAAAAAGATGCGGCATCCGTATTCAAGTGAGTCAGTTTATTGTTAGTTTGTGTGGTCTATATCTTAAGAATGAATGGTGGTTAAAAATTTAGACCACTTTTAAAATAGTATCCTTTATAATAATGGCCAGAACCCTGATTTAAATGTTCTAATTTGTAAACTTTGTAAATTTATACAAAATTAAAAATTTTTGTAACATAACTGAATAGGACAAAATGAGAATTATTGCATAAGTTAAATACAAAATTGATATCTATAAGATTAAGTAGCAAATCAGTATAAGGTAAATGTGTCAAAGCAGGTGTAGGGTTGCCTAGTTGCTGGATCATTTCAGTCTCTGACGAGAAAATAACCATCAGCAGAGTCCATTTATCTAATCTTGAATATAGTATGTTCTATAGTAAATATTTTATAAGAGCAAATATATGATGGAGAACTAAGCAGATATTATCTATGTAAGCTGTGTTTTGGTTGGAGCACTATTGTAGTAAGCATCTGAATATGATGTTAAACCTATTTAAAAAATTATAATTTAAAATAAAACTGATTCTTTATGTAAACTTTTCTGTAAAATAATAATAATAATAATAATAAATAAATGAAAAAATTGAGTTTCAATATCGATTGCGTAGTATTTTGCTTATTTTTTCAAAAAAAAAAAAAATCTTAGAAAATTGAAAAAATCCAAAAGTGGGCAAAATAGTGGGTTTTTTAAAAATAACCCATTGGGACCAACCCAGGCCCTAGCTTATCGATTTAGCACCGTAAATACTGAATAAAGATCAGGTGGGGTAACCAGTCACCCTAGCACACCATTCTAGGGTTTTAGGTATAACTAAGTTTCCATATTCTATTCGGTCAACAGAAGTATGAAACATAAAATCTGAATGCGAGTGTCATTAAAATTAAAGTCTCTTTGAAAAACTTCTCATTTACGTGAAACAAAACTTGCTAAAATATGCTAATTGGGAATGTTTTTTTTTTTTTTTTCCCGTATTTAATAAGCTAGTTATTCTGCGTTTCATGACGATCAATCAACACTTGACATTTCTATCTTTATCATACAGAATGAAAAGTTGATTAAAATCCACGTTATATTGAGGTAGAAAACTTTAGGGCATAAATTAACCTGAATCTGATTTATTTTATTTTTACTATGTACAACAGAAAAGGTTGAGTTTCCTTAAAATTTTTGACCTCCGGTTCTCGATAGATTGCACATTTTTAGTAAACACGATTTGACGATTTATAAAAATTTTCTCTCTGGACGTCTGTGTGTTACCAAAATTTTGTGGACATATATATCAAGAACTAATAGACGGAATGGAACAAAACCTTATATTTGATTGAACCTTGATTTAAATTGGTGTTGATTAGTTTTTGGGATATATCGCTTTGCTGGTGGCGCTGGCATGTTGCAGTTTCTCTCATTTAAGGAAAGGCTGTATCTCAGCTTGCTTCTATAATGTAGAAGTTCAAAAAACTGGATGTGAGTGAGGGAAAGTTTTGTGCAGTTATACTTTATAGAAGCAAATGAATGTTTGATGTGCACCTAAATTGGATAATATACATATATGCATCCAATATGAGCTTTTATTGTGTATATTAATATAGACACGTATGTGAGATAAATTTTTATAAAGAAAAGTTATGCAAATTCAATTTGGATATATATCGGACATGGACGTACACTCTAAGTCCGTGATATCGGACAACAGGCGGCTCTACTATTATTCACTTTCTGCAATTTTTAGATGATTAATCTCGGCATCTACTAGTTTTAATTACACCAAACCTCATATTTAAAATCTGTATTGTGAGTAGCTACGTTATTTATTTATTTTTCATGTTAACCAGGTTGGTAGCGCTGTTATATGCGATGATAGAGGAGAAACTTGTGTGCTAACAATGCATGTCTGGTGGCTGAGAATAGAAAATAGGGGTAATTTGTCAGTTCTAAATGTTTGGAATAAGCATTAAAATTCTGTAAATTTCGTGCATATCTCCAGAAAGTTGGAAAAAAAAAAAAAAAAAAAAAATGTGACTTCATTCAAATCTACTTCTTGTTTTTTTTTTTGAGAAAATTTTGTAGATGCTTGCGGTTCTACGTTAATTATAAATCTAATGACAAATGTAAGTGTCTGCATTTGGCTTTTAACTTTCCGACAAAAGAAAGTAATTATATACAAATATAAATCATGAAATTGTAATCATGACAAAATTCGATTATGTGGTTTTGTTATACGATTGTCGAGGTCACCTGAATTCATTTTATTATTTTACGGTGAGTATGTGAGAGAGAGAACACAATAACTCCTAAAACACTTATTTGAAATACGGTTGCGTCCAAACTCTGCATTCAATTAAGGTAAAATTGTGTAGGCATTTCTATAGGTCACAGTCGCAAAAACTATATAAAATTATTTAATTAAAGAAAAGTATATTTTAACATTCGAAAAAT
Source organism: Salticus scenicus (assembly GCA_963930645.1). Taxonomy (NCBI): domain Eukaryota; kingdom Metazoa; phylum Arthropoda; class Arachnida; order Araneae; family Salticidae; genus Salticus; species Salticus scenicus. The sequence continues at coordinate 43,415,826 of OZ005650.1, forward strand.
TTTTAATACCTTACAAAAATCCTGTTTGTGTATGCATACGTATTTCGGCCATCATCAGAGAACTTGCGGTTTCTGTTTATCTTTGGCTTCCCTTCTTTCAGAGAAGAGGGAAAGAGAGGGAAAGCCAAAGATAAATAGAAACCACGATTGCACTTATGGGTAGCCGAAATATGTATGCACACACAAAAAGGATTTTTGTAAGGTATTAAAAATTTTTAGAGTAATAAACTCAATAAATAAAAAATTTAATGCTGCCTCTTTTTTTTTTTTTTTTTTTCCCACAGGGATACGAAATAAAATTCTTATACTTAGTGGTCTCTGGACTAAAATTAAATTTCTTTTTTAATAACGTTATTAAAAAAAAAAAAAAAAAAAAAAAAAAAAAAAAAACTTTCTTTGCTAATGTACGATCATTCATTATGGGAAATGATGCGCGTATTACTTCAGTTGTTTTACAGGAAAGTATATGAGATAATTTGCTGATATAACGTCATATTGCGGTTGATTACACTACACAACAAATTTCACACTTTTGATTTTATCTGAGGTCTCACTATGTGATTATTATTTCTTACTATTTACACAATAAAAATACATAAATATTTTTGATTGAAAAGGCATAGTGTTTTTTGTGTAACTTGCTTTCCTGTTGTAATGGGATCCAGGTATATCTCTCACAAGGCTCCAGCAGTAATCTCCGAGCATAGTAGGCTCCCATTTTCCTTGGTAACGCGTTTTGAATGTAGCGACGTCTTGATGAAAACGTTCCCCATGTTCATCGTTTACTGAACCCATATTTTCGGGAAAAAACTCAAATGTGAATGGAGAAAATGCAATTTTGATGACATGTTGCATCCCATTTTATGGTAACAGTCCAACATCGCTTATATTTTTTCGCGAAAGTCAACTGATTTGTTGTTACCAAGGAAATTTTTTGTTACGTCAATGAAAGCGTTCCATGCTTATTTTTCAATATGGTTAAGGGTAGATGTAAAAGACGAATCTTCAGTCAACTTTCTAATGTCCGGACCTACGAATAACATCCTTTTTTGCCTCTCTAAGCTTGGGAAACTTTTGCTTGAGGAATTGAAATGTGGGATCATCTTTACTTAAGCATGTTACAAAAGCTTTTGTAAGCCCCAATTTAATGTGTAAGGACGGCAAAATAATTTTCTTTGACTCGACCAAAGATTCCAAATTTTATGTTTTTTTTTTTTTTTTTTTTTGTGTGTCCCGGTACATGAGATTGACGTAGTGGCCAATTTTCTTTTATAAAATTTTGTGATCGCGCTCGGCTATCCCACTCGCAAAGAAAGCAGCAATATTTTGTATAGCCGGACTGTAAGCCATTTAACAAAGAAAACACTTTAAGATCTCCACAAATCATCCATTCATGTTCTTCGTATTTTATTTTTTCTAATACAAGTTTCATAACGTCATATGTTACTTTCAGATTAGCACTGTAGGCAAGAGGTAAAGATGGTAACTTATTTCCATTGTGCAGTAAGAGAGCTTTCAAGCTCGTTTTCGATGAATCAATAATCATAGATGAGCGCCATTTTATGGCAACATGATCATGATCAAGTTGCGACATTAATCCATTCACATCATTGCAGAAAAAAACTAGACCATCTTCTTTGGAAAAGTATGGAAAAAGTGAACTATGTTTCTTTTGATAAAAATTTACCTCCACTTCTGGCTCGCACTCACAAAAAGTGGCTTCGATGCATCTTCATGTACAAATTCCGGATCATTTACTTTCTGTTTCCATTGAACATTGAACTAGGACCTCAAAAACTGGTAAATCGTTGGAATTTGGCTGAGGTTTTATTACTGATAGTGATAACACATCCGCATACTTAATATTTCGTTTAGATTTTTCGGAAAACCCCTTTACTTGCGTTAGACAGAAATAACAATCCACTGCATGATTCGTTGGTTCAGTCCATATCATTTGTGTACCAAATGGTATTATTTAACTCTTCCAGTGTACTAACCATTGAGATTCGTATAACATCTTACACAGCACACTTTAGGAACCCTGGATTTAGCCTGATATTTTACGTCACGGTTAAAATAAGCAAGATAACATTGTTTAATTAAGTCAGAAAGTGGCTCTTTTTTTTTTTTTTTTTTTTTTTTCGATTTTGACATAAAATCTTCACAAATATAGCAAAATAAATCAGGACTGTTGACACAGACGCGTGACATTTTAAAGATTAGAAATTAAACTAACCCATGAACTACTCTTTGTTTAAATTAAACTTTTGTTTTCGAAGTAAATGCATTTTTAACGCCAAACGGGCGCCAAAAAACTAAAAGTCGTTTATCTCAGTTTCTAGATGTAATATGCAAATGAAATGCCTATAGCTATTCATTATTAGACTACCTCATTGTGAAACGATATAAACCAATTCAGATAATTTTTTAGTGTTGAAGTAGTGTTATACAAAGTTTATTAAATTATTCGAAGATAACTCTTTTCTGCATAATCATTCAAATAAGATCCAAACCGGAAATCTACTTAAATTGGCAATTTATCTTACCTTTTCTTGCATGTTGGGCCAAAAATGAACAAAATCAGTTCTGTACTAAAAAAATTTTTTTAAATAACTTAAAAAAAAAAAAAAACTGAACTGCTCGTAAATGGTATAGTAATCTAAAAAATAATAATAATATTTTTATAACAATTTAGAAAAAAAAAATCATACAGAAAGGGGTTGTTAAAACATATGTTCTTTAGGGGGACGTACAAAAGAATTTGTATGCACTACCGTCTGTTGTACAAATATTCCAACTTAAGAGCGGACAATACCTAATCTCGCCGGCAGCCTTCGCCCATGTTATGGACAGGAGGGGGAAATATGGGAAAATTTGTTGCGATAATTACTCATTGCCTAATGAATATTTTTCAGTTCTGTTTTCACATTTAGAAAATTCATAAGCGTTAAATTAATACTTGTTTTCCGAAAATTGATTTTTTAAAATTTGAGTATTTCATTTTGCGAGTAGAAAATGAGAAAAATGCATTTATGAAAAATCGCATTTTTGAACTCAAAATTAAAATGTAAAAATTTAAAAAAATGAATTTTTCAAAAATGAGTACTCATTTAACAGTTATGAATTTTCTGACTGCGAAAACAGAATTAAAAAATATACATTAGGTAATGTGTAATTATCGCAACAAATTTTCCCATAGAATAACATGGGCGAAGGCTGCCGGCGAGATTAGCTATTGTCCCCTCTTAAGATGAAATATTCAAACACCCTATTGTATTTTTGCTTTTGATCATTTCCTGTAGCATTCGACGATTCTCATTAATTTAAACGCCTGATAACTACAAAATAAGATAATTTGGAGCAGAGTTACATTTGAAAACAAGTTTTTTTTTGCTTCCCACCCCCAAGTGGCAGAGGGGAGTTTCATAAAATGTCTTTGTAATGTATGTTAGGTACACATAACCGATCGCCACGTCAAAAAAAAAAAGGCTTTCCTGAGATAATTTGAGCAGAGTTACACTTGAAAACGGGTTTTTGCTCGTCCTTCTCTCCCCCCCCTTCCACCTTTAAAAGGGTAGATGAAGAAGTTTCACAAAATCCATCGGTTGTGCGTGTTGGATACACATAACCAACCGACATCTAAACATTAATCTTACTGAGATAATTTGGAGCAAGGTTACCAAATTAAGGGGGGAGGGCAATAAACACTTGGAAACATGTTTACTGCCCCCCTCCTGTCCATAAGACGGGAAAAGGCTGGGGAATTTCTCAAAATCCTTTTACAATGTGTGTTTGATACACATGAACACCCTACTCACCAAAATTTGTGAATGCAGCTCTCATAGATTCTTCAGAACAAATTTAGCGCTAAAAGTGAGAGGGAGTCTCTAATTTGTTCCTTCGTAACCCCCTCCCTCCTCCAAAAAAAAAAAAAAAAAAGAAAGAAAGGGGAAAAAAATGTTTTTTTGGAAATATTATCAAAAAGACGCACGGTCGTTTTCAACATCTTTATGCCATTTCTGGTAGAGTTCTACTCGGAAATACGGATTTTGTGAAATATTCCCTGAAAATCGATTTTTCCGCTCCCCTCCCCTCCCTAATTAAAAAAAAAAAAAAAAAATCAAAATCGCCATTTTTTTCCCTTAGTGTGTGTGTGTGGGGGGGGGTCACAAAATCAACTTTCACACCAAAATATGTGATTCCATCTTCCAAGGAATCGCCACGTCTGTGTTCAGTGAGTTTATTCTTTTATATATTTAGATAGTTGCATTTACCGCATCGATTGCTGTGAATAAAATTTAAAAATAAAGAATACACGAAAATCTTCAGATAAATGCAATGACATTTTACAGAAATGCCAAAGAACTTTCTGTTCAAAATACTGACACTTGAAAATGTTTTACTCCCAATTATTTAATTGTTATTATGATCATTTTTTCTCATTCATAATTTAGTGGCATATTTTTAAAAAATAAATTGTATACTCAAAAATAGTTGATGAAACCATATGCGTTTAAAAGGATGAGAGCGATGTATCGTCTTTTTAGGGGTATTTTATTGTTATTTTCGATTAACATTATCCATTAAAAATGTACTGTATTCTTTACCTTTCAATATCGTCGGTCCATTTGTTACACATTCTTGACTCGTGGTTTCAAATTATAACTTATCTTCAGTTATTATGTTAGTAGATCGTCGGCTGGAACAGAGTTAAAATATGTGCGTGCCTTTTTCTTTTCTTTTCTTTGTAATTGTGTAATAATCTGCTTGTGCGTTCTGTTCTACTTATTAGTTATTGCTGTCACGTCGTCGTCATTTACGCGCTAGCTTTTTAATGAAGTGTAGACGTGCATTAATGGACTTGAGAAGCATTTGGAAAATGTGGCACATCCAGTGTTGTAAAGTTGTTTCGTCCAAGGGGCCTTTTCTTAATGATTGTCCATTCTCCCTACAAACGTTTTTTTTCTGTTTAATTATTTTTCTGCCAATGCAGAATATTTCTCTAGATCAGATGTTGAATGTATTGAACGAAAACAGCGATTGATCACATTACTTTTATGTGACAGATCTAGTAATTCTTAACAATTTTATTTAACTTTTGAAAAAAAAAGAAAGGTAAATTTTACTTTGAGCTTACTTATGAATACACTCGGACTCTGTTATAACGTCATCCGAGGGACCGTAACTTTTTTTTACGCTGTAGCTGAGTCTGAGTTGAAAGCAAGTGAAACCGCCCTGTGTAACTAACATGGCAATAAAGGTGAAATGTCTTTATTAGAAAACATAAGTACTACTATTACTTTATGAAAACTATTAAAAATACCGTTTTCAACCATTCTTCCAGAGGTATGTGTTAGGTATTAGATTAAGGCCGATTGACTGCACAAGGATCCGAGACCTGAAAGGAAGTGCCCTCCGTGGGGGGGGGGGTCTTTCTAAAGGGTCCTACCCCGTATTTACACAAGTTTCGGAAAGAAACACGGAAAACTCCAAACAGCTATGCCGACGACGTTCGGCACCCTAAGTGTACCAGTTTCAAGGATAGAACCTCTCGGCTGCAGTTGACGGTGGATCATTTTTCAAAAAAAAAAAAAAGAAAAAAAAAATTCTGAAGTAAATTTAATGAATTATATATGGACGGTTCATTATAAAAGTCGTGTAACTCCACAATTTTTAAATATATATATTTCTGCTTAATTGTATCATATTTAGTCACACCTTTCATTATAAAAGTAAAGAAAGTCCAATAATTTCAGTATAATCCCATGGCAATACTTTTTTTTTTTTTTTTGCCATCTCCTACTATTAGTTCACACTCTCCCTTATATATATATATATACATCTTGTACAAATCTTGCAATCGATTTTTAACTAACTTTCCGACTAGCTAGAAATTTGAAACTTTCAGGATTGCTCAGAACACGGTGACGACACAATACTTCGAAGTCCGATTTTCGAATTTTCGAATAGTTTTCTTTTAATTAACTAAAATATGAAAATAATAAGCTTCTAATAGCAATAAAAATAGCCATTAAAATATTAGCTATAATTTAATTGTTGCCAAAAAAAATTTACGAGTTCACTTTCTTTCGACATAAAAATAAATACATTTTATTAAACGTGAACATTAAAAAATTATAAAAAGTTAAATTATGCATTTCACAAAAATTGACTTCATTATCACTTTAAAAATTTTATGCACATTGATAAGAGCTCTATGATTCATCAGAAAATTTAAAACATGATATATAAAAAGATATTTTATCTTATAATTATTTTTATTTAATTTTTCACGCACGCTTTTTATTTCCTAATTCAAAATTATTTTTTAAAAAAAATTTTCGATAGTGTTTGTAAGTAGGAATTAACTAAATTTTTTCTTTTATATTACTTGTTTTTTTTTTTCTTCAGAAAACTAAAACTTAGAAACTTCATTTTTATAATGGTTATTTATAAGTTACTTCAGATTATTTTTCTTATAACTCTAATTTGTATTAAACACTAAAATCGATAGCACTAACTAAATGTTGACCTTTTTTTCCGACACATAAATTTGCAAAAAGCTCGTTATTTCAAAATCCATTTACAAGGAGATAATTCACTTTTATAATGAACGACCCACATGTTTCTGAGCTATGATGTGTTTATTAATAACAAAATTATTTGTGATAAACGTAGTGTATGTATTGTTTTGCTAAATTCAAAGTACTATAATAATACAGGCTGTTCGCACATTTTTTAGACGATTTTATTTCGCAGTAAGAAAAAATCGTTTGCATGGAGAATTTTATTTTCACAACAGTTATATTTTTGGAAGTTTTATTTATCTTCTGATATTTAGAATTTTTGTTTAGATGCAAAAATGCGCTTTTAAAATGGCAGTGGATGGAAGGATAGGTTTCCACTCTTTCCAAAGATAGTTTTTAGTGAAATCTTTATGAAAAGCATTTATCAGGAGAAAAATGGAAAAATGCTGCAACAACAGATGAGTCTTGGGTCTATTTAAGTAGTTGCAATAAAAAAAGGTCAATTTATTATCACAAAAGTGGAGAAAAAAATTTTTGCTACATGGCTCAAAGCATCAAAAGAGAGTTTTTCTAAAGGATTTATGATTGCCACTGGTTTTTTCATACAAGCGCAAGATAAAAGCAAAAAAAAAAGTGACAAAAATGTCAGAATCAACTCTAAATACTCTCAAGAACATATTTTAATTCCAATTTTAAAAAATGAAAATCCAGATCTTTATCCACAATGCTATCAATCCGTTGAACTGTATCAAGACAAAACAAGCAGCCACACATCACAATCCGCAATTGCTTTTCTAGAAAAAAATGGAACAAAAAACGGGAATTAAAACCATACCCTTCACTGACATTCCTGCTAAATCTTCTGATGTATCACTGTTGGATTTTTGTGTTTTTCGACTCTTAAAATCAACATTATCCAAACACCGACCTACAACGCTTTGTGGACTCTGGAAAGCCGTTCAAGAGGAGTAGAAAAATATACCTCTTCCGATATTATAAAAAGCAATATTATCATAGAAATTATGATGTAGAATGTTAGTTAAGAACAAGGGCTATCAAACTGAACAAATAAAACACGAAATATGAGAGAAATTGCTTCAGTACACTCCATCAAAATCGTCTAAAAAATGTGCGAACAGCCTCTGTAATAAATATTCTAAAATGACTCAACTTTCTGAACATAAGTAATTAATGGTTGTTTAAATAAATTAAAGTCAGAGAAGTCATTGAATAAACTTTTTTAAATGCATACTTGCCAACTTTTCTGGTTTTTTAACTTACCTTCCGATCAGATGATGAAATCTTCCGTTTTAAGAAAGTTGCAGGGAGTGATCGGCGATCACGAAAGCTCTCGATTCCCAATCATTCTCCATCCATGACATAAATGTCAATATTCTTTTTAAACTTGCTTTATGAGATTCTAGAACCTGTAAAGAAAGAAATAGAATTGTTAAACATTTCTTGCTCATGTAATTATTTTTTGCCCCTTCCTCCGCCCCCGCCCTTTATGTATCTCCAACTAGTGATCGGCAATCAAATGTTTTGCAGAAGTCTTTTGTTTCCTAATCTTTATCTATCTGCAACATAAATGATATAATATTGATTTTAAACTTGCTTCATTAGATTCTAGAAATAGAGTTGAAAGAATTTAATATTTCTTACTCTGTAATTCTTTTTGTATCCCTCCCCCCTTTCCCCTTCTATGGATAGTGATCAATTCTAGAAACAATAAAGCAACAGAAGTGTTCAATGTTTCTGACGTATGTAATTATTTTTAGACCTTATTGCTGAAGTTAATAAATCTGTTTATTTTTCCTCAATTAAATATTTGTATGTCATATTCATACCAAATGTGTAAATATGGGGACAAATGAAGAATAGATTTTTCAGGTAGGAAATTTTTTCCCAAAACAATTTAAGAAAATTAATACTCAGTTGGTTTTATGCACGTTTGTGACTGATAATTAGCTACTGCTACTTTTTTTATATGTATAATTGATGTACATACACAAAAATCATATTCTATATTTGTTTAAACGTTAAATTGTTTTTACGTTGGCATGGAATTTTAATGAAGTTTTATGTGGATATAAAAGTTATTGCAGTTGTACTAAAGATTTGTTTTTTAATGTTAATGAAAGAATCCTGAAAATGCTTAATGTAGTTTGGTTGTAGAACTTGTGCAGATTATAGATTTTTGCAAATTATAGATCAATGTTGCCATTTCCTCGCTATATGAATTAGTATAATGTACATAAAACAAACTTTATATAATGAAACTAGAGTTATAATTGTTTGTTTTTATATAATGTAATGAAGATAATAAATATATAAAACAATAAAATTTATTTAATGAAGTAGAAGCAATGTATAGTTTAAACCCTTAAATGAGTAATTCATTGGAAAAAAAAAAAAAAAAAAAAAGTACTTCTGCTTCTGGACTGAGATTAGCAGTATGCAGCCAGATACTTGCAATGTGATTAGTTTAATGCAGTTTTTAATGACTGCATTTTAGATTTTATCCTCAAAACAAATGCTGGTATAAATTTTTCCTTAAACAGTTTTCTGTAATTTTGAAATACCACCCCAAAAAAGAACATTTACATTAATAGTCCTTAAACATCTGTGAAAATACGCAAGCTCACCAACGCGTATGTCATTATTTTCAACCAATGAGGAGTTAGAAAACTGCACTTGCATATGTTTCATTTGATCACTAACTGAATATTATTCAGATGATGTTCCGATTCGCTAAAAATGTATAAGGCAATAAAAGTATAATTATTTTTTTTCCTTTTCAAATTAATTAGGTATATCTAAATTAAATTTTACACCTTTTTTTTTTTTTTTTTCCATTTTAGATGAGAATTAGCATCATATTTTCTCTTATAATCCAAAATGTCGGATTTTTCATTACTGCAAAATCTTTTATTTACATTTGCTAAGTACGGATTATAAACAATTGCGAATTATAGGTATGCAGATTATAGATCCTCAACTTATTTAAATGTGTATGTCATCAATATCAATTTATTGAAAGTGACTTTAGTGTTCAACTAATCAACCAATCATGTTAATGAAATACTATTTTCAGCTAATTGACAGCTGCTTAGTGACTGCATTTTTTTCTACACTATTGGGTAAGTGTTTAGACGCTATCGTATTGACTCGCATACATAACATCACGAAAAATTGTGTTAAATCTTAGATCTGTAAAAGGGATCTCATTTCAAGACCAAAATGGGGGGCGAGCAACCAGTCAGTCACAGTCACTAATATAAATTTGCAACATTCTACGACCATTCGTTTTTGAGCTATGCAAAATACAAAATGCATTTCGCAAATCATGATTACAATACTCTCCTTACATAGTATGTTCGGAAAGTAAAAATAATCGTCAATTTATGATTTTTTTTTTCTCCCCTCGAAAAGGGAAAAAAGCGATGAAATGTGCATGTATTTTTATTTTCCTATTTACAGGGCTAACCAAAAAAAAAAAAAAAAAAAAAAATCTAGAATATAATGGGATTATACTTGAAAGTTGACGAAGTGTATTTCAGGTTGTATTGGGTGTTATTAAAATAGAATTGTATTTTAGTGAACAATGTGGTGTATACATTATTTTTAGAAGATATACAGGGTTGCCAATAACACTGCGCTGGAAAAAAAATCGATCCCTGATACCAATCCTACAGATTCTTATGTAAAATGACCTCCTTAATCCGAATATAACCACCATTTTGCCCAATCACCCGCCGTTTTCTCGGGACGCCAACCTCTCCCCCAATTTTTATCACTGTTCGGGAATTTTATGCCCATGAATTTGATTTAGAAAATGTAAAAGAATTATTTTAACACTTAGAAACAAACTATATATATATAAAATGCATGAAAAATAATATTAATATTTGATTAATAAAATATAATAAATGTAATTCATAATTTCAGTGGCAAATGCCCCTCCTAAATTTTTCCCTTGCTGCAAATGTTTTAGAATTTTTCACTTCTGCAATCCCTTAGAAGATATTTAACAGTTAAAGTATTCCTTTCCCCTCTTACAAATCAAACGTATAGCCATAAAATTACCGAAAAGTGATAGAAATAGAGGGTAACAGTGGGTGATAGAGCAAAATGGGTGTCATATTTAGATTCAAGAGGTCATTTTACATAAGAATTTGCAGAAATGGTGTTGGGGCCGATTTTCATACAGAACAGTGTAATTAAGTGAAAAAAAAAGAAGATTGAATGTAGTAATTAGTGAAAGTGCTTTACTGTAATATTTTACTATGTCCGGGAAAACTGCTCAGGAATTAAAATTAATTCCTCATACCCATACGGCAAATAAAGTATTTTTAAAAAGCTAAATGTTAATCGTCTTTTTTTTTTTTTTTTTTTTCTTCCGTGTTCAATAGAAGAAACTATTGGATTCGTAAAAATTTTGAACTTCCGGTTTTCGGTGGATTACACATTTTGATCCTTCCAAAACACGATTTGATCATTTTTAGAAAATGTCTGTGTGTGAGTGTGACAAAAATTTGTGGAGACTGTACCTCAGGAACTACTACACCTTGACCAAAATTAGTGCCTATCAACTTTTGGTGTCAACAGCTCAATGGGTAGCGCTGCTATGCAGTGATTTATATTCAATTCAGTTCGCATACAAAACTGATTTTAGAAGTTCTGTGCAACCATTAATACTTCAGGCAATTTTTTATAAGCTAATCCTAAATATCTGAGGATATATAAATCACCTTAAAATATATATATAGGGTAGGTGCTCCAGTGATTGGCATGCTCCAGTAATTGACATATATCCCGAAATAATTAATAAATAAGAAAAATAATAAAATCATATAATTTACATTACATATATATGAATTTTGTCATTTTATATCAAACACTGGAGAATAGGGTGCTAATAACTGGTAAAATGAATAACTAGCGGTGTCATAGGGTGCCAATTACTGATAAAATGAAAAACTGGCAGTGTCAATTACTGAAACATTGAGTGGGTGTCAAATAAAAATTCATCAAATGTATATATTTTAACATATATGTGGTTCTGAATGTCCTTCATACCATATGTACTAACTTAAGATTTCTAAAAATATTTTATGATGACTAGAACATTAAAAACATCAGAGATTGCTCTAAAAGTGTCATTCACTGATGCACTTACCCTATATATAATATATATATAAATATATATTTTTTTTTCTGAAATATATTTAGACACGCAAATTTTACAAATTAATTAGTACTTTGAAAGTTATACCAAATTAATACTTCTAATATGACTTATAAACATGAATTTAATTATATCCATTTAGAATAATGTGGGCTGAATTATTAAAATTTCATTAGTCTATTGATAAATACGGGTGGAGTAAAGTAATACCCTCTGATTTTTACTTAATTATTTTAATTGTTTATGTGTATTGAATGTTCAAAGTTCGCTTTTTAAATTTATTTCATGCACAAAGTATCAATTTTATTTTTACTATTATTTTTTTTTTTAAACCCTTCTTGCTTTGATGTTTTCTCCTAGTATAATTAGCTTAAAAAAAAAAAAGTTTCAACTCTATGCAAGAGTTTTTCTTACATCTACGCAAGTCGTCTCGGATCTACTGTTGTTGCGATATTCACAGTTTTGAATTATTCAATATGTAAGTTTTAAAACGCCGATCATATTAAATATTTTGGTTTAAATTGATCGTCACAGGAAGGGTTAACATTTTTTTTTTTTTTTTTTTTTTTTTGTAAAATTATCTCGATATAAATGTTTTTCTTTTTCTTTTAGACCCGGCCTGGTTTTAATAGGGGGCTAAGAACAGATGATATTGACAGCTTTGGAGACATCGTAAAGGCTTTCAATTACGGTAAGTTCAATTTAAGCTTATGTACACAATATATTGGTTTTAAAATCTTTGTTTCCAAGTTCTAAATATATATTTATTTAGAAATTTTAAAGAAAGAATGGTACGGGCTTTTACGATAAAAAAAAAAAAAAAAAAAAAACCTCCTTGTTAATATGAAATAGCTTTCTAATTAATTTAAACTGGAAACATTTGAATTGAATAGATACTCAAATCAGTGGCGGTATTTGCCCCCATTTTCAATTAGACATCCCATAGTGAACTTGAATACCATACATGAGTTTCAAGAAATTTCATGAATATTTACTGGAAAAATAAAATAAAATATAAGAAATGACGTGATTGTAAATATTACGTATAATACGATTAATGTTGTTCATATGCAATCGCGATTTATATAGGAAAGTACTACTTCGATTTTTTTTCTCCTTAATCTCCGTTTCGAAACTGTCATCCCATAAACACCCAAATTGAACTGCACGCGTAAAGGTGTTGTCGCAAGAAATAGGGACGCAAACCTGAAAAATTACATGTAAAGAATGTGCTCTCGAAGGCAGTGATAATCCCAAGCTAGGTTTTCAACGAATAAATAGTTTTTTTTTATTATTATTCTTTTAAATATAATGACCAACGAAGCGGGCTAAGTCTGCTAGTTATCAATAAATCAAATTCCATTCCCAGCTCCATATCCAGAAAAAAATAAAATGTAGCGTGTAACAACCACACGCCATGCAGCTTCCATTACCCACTATTACACGTATTAGTTACACTTTATGGAGATAATGCGTAGTCATAAATTTTTGACCTAACAATTTTCCTGCGAAAACTAATACATCTGTTTCTGTAAAAATATATAAAACAGAATTTGCATAGCGAGTTTGATAAAAACGGCTCGACTTTTTTCTTTATTTATTTTTAACACTAATTTACGAGATCTAAAACTGACCTACCTAATCAGGATGACAGTTAATTTTCCTGTAATAATCATACACATGCAAAAAAGGATATCTAAAAAGAGGTTTGTGTAGCAGTGTCCGAGAAAATCATTAAATCCGTTTTTGAGATACCGACATTCACCAAAACTTGATAAACTCAATTGTTGACCGGAAAACAACAGTTACATGCGAAAGGATATGTAAAGGGAATTATGGAGAGTTAAAAAAAAAAAAAAAACTTGCGAGACTTCGAATTTACCTATTTATACAGAGCGCCTGTCAATTTTCCTAAACTAACCAAATAACACATACAAGAGAATATCTATAAAAGTGTTTATCTAGCAACTTAGAACAAAATTGTTTAAGTCGTTTTTAGATACAGACTTAGGTTCTATTTTAGTTTTCAATGTCCTACTTTTGGTATTAATGTCCTAGTTCCGGTTTTCCAATTTTCACCAAAAGTTGGGAAAATCATCTGTACACCAGACCTGTCTCACTTATGAAGTTTCGTAATTCTATTTTTATTAGTTTTGGATATATAATAATAATCATGGAATTCCTTACACACACACTGACCAGTCTCCAAAATCACTTTTTTTTTCTTTTTACTCGGAGACCTTAAAACGTGTAAATCAGGTGAAAACTCTAAATCGAATTTTTTGACAGAATACAATGCTCCCATTACCAACGGTACCAGGGTAATGAAAGTAAAAATAACTTGTAAGGTAAAGACACCAGTGTTCGCCACCCCTAAAATTTGCACCAGTGGCCAGTGTTCGCCACCCTCATAAAAATAAAAGACACGTTTAAAATACGCCTTTAATAACATCTATAGATTTAAATCTACCCGCGCTAGATTTCCTAGAACCGTAAAATTTAGTTCGAACGGATTGAAATTCCTAGATGTTAATTAACGACTATTTTAATGTGTCTTCTGTGATGGTAACGAACACCTTACCGAGCGTGATGGGAGAAAAATCAACACGGGTAAGTAAACTTGTAACTTTATAGGAAGACACTTGCGGAATATGAAATAGGAAAGATCAAATGGTTTAACTATAAAATTTCCGTAGTTTTATGATAGTGCCTATTTGTAAATTTTATTCTGTATCAGAATAAAATGAATGGTTCAGTTATGCCTTTTCTTCTTCTTTTTTTTTTTTTTTTTTTTTTTTTTTTTTTTACAATCAGCTAAAATGAATGCTCGGCTACCTTTCCAAATGCATAAATTAAGCGAGTTTTTGTGTTAATAGTATGTGTTAAAATGTCAGCAGCTGCTGATTACTGGTTGGAAGTTTGAAAAAGGCGACACTGCGTCTTATATGCACAAGAATTACATATCAAGACATCAAGAGAAGACGAAGACTTGTGTGACCTTGTATATCCTTGCCTAACAACAATTTCAAAATTGTCCATTTACTATCTATGATTCCTTCTGTGTATAATAAAGTACTATTAAAAGCAGCATAGAAATTTTCTTTCTATTAGAATAAGAAATCGAATGTCATTGAAGACTTATCCTTGAAGAACGAAAGAAGAGTAGTATGTTGTGGCCATCACAAAACTTTCTTCTATATCATTTTATATAACTGTGCCACTTACTGTTTAACAATCACAAAAGTTGAATCATAGCTTCTCACAATAAAAAATTTGCATATGGAGTTTGGTGCAGTTTTAATCAACAAATGCTGAGATGTAGCCATGTGGAAAATCACAGTCCTAGTTCCATTTGTCGGCCGATATAGTATATAGCATTCGTTTCAATAACGGTTAGTTCGTTTGATTTATTTGTTTGTTTACTTAAAAAAAAAAAAAAAAAAAAACAGTTACGTGATTAAATATTGATTATACAAAGTCGCGATTTTAGTATGGAAGTACTGCTTTGATTCATTTATTTATTTTTTAAACTGGTGTGTTTTCATTTAACGGCCCTCTTCACTTACCGTCGCCGGTAGCCCGAGCCAATGTTATTCTATGGGGAAATTTTCTTTAGAAATAACATATTAACTAATACATATTTTTAAATTCTGTTTTCACATTCAGGAAATTCCCAACTGTTAAATTGACGGACCTTTTTTGAAAAAGTATTTTTTTAATTTTTTATATTTTATTTTGAAACTGCAAAATGAAAAAAATTCACATATTGAAAATTCGTATTTTGCAGCTTCGAAGTAAAATATAACTAGTATGTTGTGGCCACCACAAGACTTTCTTCTATATTTTCCTATACATATTCAATCAGTAACAATATTAAACTAGTATGTTGTGGCCACCACAAGACTTTCTTCTATATTTACCTATACATATTCAATCAGTAACAATATTAAAAAAAAAAAAAAAAAAGTACGTTTCTTTTTTTTTTTTCTCTAAGTTTTTTTTTTTTTTTTTTTTTGTTAAAAGTGAAAAAAATCGATAACTTTGTTTTAAATTATCACAGATTTATAGTTCAACCATTCGTTTTAAAGGTATTGACGAGACCTTTCGAAAGATACCCATCTTGAAAATTTATCCCCCCCGGGGGGGTAATTCCCCCCCAGGGGGGGAAGCGATGCCCCCCTATCCATAAAATTTTTTTCATAGCTACATACTACTATTATCAATAATTC